>CAIGRP010119598.1:2114-34120 GCA_903798385.1 Fraxinus cuspidata
AAAAAAAAAAAAAAAAAAGCATTTTCTTATTTTTAATATTATTTTAAATTTTTAATCATTTTAAAAATTATTTAATAATTAAAGTAATACATATCAAACATCTAAAATTATAAAATACTATATTTACTTAATAATTCACACCATTAGTCAATTATACAATTTTAAAGTTTTCAAAATGCAAAAAATTAGAATATTTTTTTATAGTTTTAATTTTCAACTAGACAAATCCTACTTAATAGATTTACAGGAACTTTACATACGTTTTTGAAAGTTGCAACAAAATAACAAATCTCAAGATCATAATTACATAATATAAATAGCATCACATCTTAAATCATATTTAACTATATAGATAAAGTTATTTTTAACTTTTGTACAAATTAAAATTTATAAAAACTTGAAATTAAAGTCAAATAAATTTTTTTTAAAAAAATTAATAAGGTAAAGTCAAATAAAAGACTTTAAATAAATAAATAAATTAATTAATTAATAAAGCGCATCTAGGAAAGACAAAAGATAGGAATGAAAAAATTCAATTGTTTAGAAATTAGAAAAAAAAGTCTAAGTGCGAAGCAAGACGTTTTGCCAAACTTAAAGCCTAAGCGCCGTCTAGACAAGCTTTTTAGAACACTGATTTAAAGGTTGACTAACGAATAAATGGATGATTCAGCTGCAATGGAAGTTAAAGGCTAGGGACTAGACTACGATTGTAAAAATAAAATGTTAAGGTGTATTCTGCAACAAAATGAGAGGTTTGAGACATCCGTTGCAATTAAACTAGAAAACTCGTAAACTAGCTAGCTTAAAAATTAGAGAATTAGGCATAGATGTCACAAAATTTGAAAGTGCATTAAAATTTATTACTTTTGCAAATGGCGCTAAAATTGTCACTTTTTGGATGTGAAATATCAAATCACTCTTGAAGAAACCTTTTTGGATGCATTTAATGCTGATTAATACATGCATTTAATGCTGATTAATGTCATGTTTTGATGATTTGATTTGTGTAAGAAAAATCATTGAATATATATTAACATACAATGGGTAATAGAATTCTTAAGAAAAATATAAATAAACAAACAAACAAACTTCATAATGTCTTGTTAGCTAACGAATTTTTCTCTAAAAAAATCTCAAGTTTCTTTACATATTGTCCATTACAATATCAAGAAGAAGTAATATTGGATTCATCTTCCATTTTGAAAGGTTATCATTTACAAATTGATTACTGTTTTTATGTTATAACTTACTATTTTTGGAATTGTTAAATACAATATATTCATGTTAATTTACAAATTGTCATTCATTTATTTGGATTGGTTTTGCAAATCCTTTTTAATAGATATAGAAATTTCCTTCATTTAAATGTTGTGGAGGATTCCCTATTTAATAAAAGAATTGTGTACATTATTTATAAAGATTTTGTGAAATAGTAGTTGAGCATTGATGAATATACTTAATTTTATAAATAATGTATTACAATCACACCCATTAAATGCTACTCGTCTTGTTCTAATCATAAAATCAATAGTTCATATATTGAAGTAGACTGGAAGATCAATAGTTAAAATGTCGAACTCGACACTTAGTGAATGTTGGGAAATACATTTGAAATGTCGGTCTCACTAGTTTGTTACTGTTTGGTATACTTTATTCGTAGGTGGCATTTGCATGCTATTAAAGCCTGGTATATTATTTGAGTTGAATACTTATCATTACTATATCAAATTTTTAGTTATGAATAATAATCCATCGTATCGCATGGAAACAAAACCACTTCAATCGTAGTTTCAACACCAAGTACGTAAAGTTGATAAGGTTTCATTAACTACAAACTGTTAAACTGTTGGTCTCGATAAATATGATCTGAAATTCTCGACAATTTTTTGTTGGTAAGTAGTAAACTAGACAAAATCTTCAAGTATATAGTAAACTAGACAAGATTACGGTTATACAACAAAATGTAATCTTCGATAACAAAAGAAAAATTAAATATAGCCGATAACTTGAAGCATTATTCGCCTACTTCAAGCGTCATCAACATTTGACTTTTCACTCTGACTAGCATCCCCCTCATCGTCCGAACTTATGTCAATGACCTCGGGTAGTGGAATGTTAGGAATCAACTTATCATTGTCGAAGTCAATTTATCCCTTAAACAAGCAAGTTCTTCTTGAAGGTATGAATCTTAAATTTGTTGTACTATTCTTGCATAAGTTGTCATGAATTAGCAGTTGTTAGCAATTAATGTCTATGGAACACCCAAGCATTTGTAACAATGCAATAGCACCACAATGAAAAAGATTTTTTTAATCAAACACGAGTCTAGACAGTCCAAATGCATGAAGTGAGGATCCATGGGGGCAGCAAAGTTGAAACCGGAGTATATACTATTGTCCAACACAAAACAATAGAAGAGTCCTCTTAACGTAATAAGCCTCAGACAATGTGTTATGTATCGAAAGTTAAACAAACTCCAAGAAATATTTCCAAATTCACTCAATTACATAGTTAATGGAACTCGAATAAAACAGCAGGAATAAATGCATGTATAGATATATGGACTAGATATAAGAATAAACAAGTAGTGGATGTACAATGTTTTCCAAAGTAAGTAACAAAACGTGATTGTAAGTGCATCACAACCATCAACATTGTTAGTCTTCTCGAAACCAAGCTTCCACTTGTCCACATGATGAGGGATGCAAGTTTCCAAGATCCTTATTTTGTTACATAGGAAGGTTGTGGAATCTTACAAAATCATGCGGTCGAAGAAATGTAAAATATCACAAACGATAATGCACTTCAAAGAGTAATTTGTAATATTAGGGACGCCCCAATCAAGCTACACAACCGGCTAAATAACTATATTTTCGAAAAGTACAAAATAAACAACACATATACAAAAAAATTTTATACACTGTTTTCGTTCATCAAAGTATAAAGAAGAGATACTTAAGTTTCATGACCTGCAAAGTTCCACAAATTTCAACCGTTCAAAAGCAGGGGACTATATTTTTTATTCAATAAATTCCAATTACTTCATGTTTTCCATTAAAAAAATTCTAAGTATTGCACTGAGATATGAGCACATGTTGACGTTCCTCTTCCGCAAGAACAAATTCGAAATTCATCCGCAAAAACCAATAACATGATCAAATACCAAATGGTCGGATGATGATATATCATACATTTACTTCATAACACACATAGAAGAGTTTGACAATGCATCGTAACTGTCGAGAAATAATAGCCAACTGTCAAGAATTCAGAACATAACTGTTGAGAATGACAGTTTATCTTGCCTGATGACTTCCAAAACAATATCATATTTGGAAAGAAATCATCAATAAAACTTCAAAACAAAGTAAAACTGTCAAAACCATTACACCAGCCTAAGTTGGCAAAAAAACATCTTCCCTTTGTCACACTTTAATTACCAAAATGTGCAATCACAACTTTAAATGCATCACATAAGATATACTATTTGAAATGTGCTCGAATTTTACTCTCATAGTTTCCGTAGCTACCTCTTGTAAATGTGAATAGTCAGTTGAGATCCTTTCTCGGTATTGAGAGCAGCTAAATTTTAGGTCGTTTTGCTCTATTTTCTTATTAAAATCCCGATTTTATATCTTTGACCTCAATTTGTTTTACTGGGCTTTAACAAATTGAAATAAATGTCAGTCTTGTGAGTAACATTTTGATCACAATTCCACATATGTATGTACCAACATTATAATTTCATCTTTGAAATATGAATAAGTAAGACAATAGAAAAGTATACATCAAGGAGCGACCCATCGGAAAATTTTAATATTAGTCCAGAAATATTAAATCTTCTACACTGGCAATGGCGATCCTGGCACGCTCAACGGACTAAAAAGTGAGCCAACCATCTTGTGATAATGGATGGGTCGAGAAAGCTCTTCTTATACATCGATTTGGAGACTCGAAACTCCAATTTTTCTTAGACGAAATGTAATCGTCGAAGCCATTCTAGAGTCCCAAAAGTTGTAAGAGCGGGGAAAGCGGTTGAACTTGGCCCTGTACTGGGCGGCAAACTCTTGTTCGGTGGATGAAGCCATAGCCATGATAAATACACAAAATGGGGGAGAATACACACAAAATGGGGGGAAATGGGTAAGTTTAGAAGGTGGAGGTGGGGTGAGGGTGGGAGTGGGTTTCGTGATGCTTTTATACTTTTCGTACAAATTATTTCATCTAGTCAAATCGCCTTTAATTAAGGATATGTAAGGTATTTAAATTTTATAGGGGACAAAAAAGTTTAAAAGTGACATTTTTGCAAAGATTATTAAAACGTGAGATTTTTGTAAATGTCTATCGAAAAAGTGACATGGGGTGCAATTTTCTCTAAAGATTATTCATCTCAGATTGCCAAGTCATCCGAGTACTTGACTCCTGTTGAAGGCAACCACGTATCTCCTGAAATGAATTGAGCCACTGTAAACTGCTTCACTTGAGCCGAATCATTAATTATATGGTAACCAGGCCATTTCACTCGGCCTCCCAAGTCTGCCCCCGGTCCATAGTTCCTGTATTCAGCATAGAATAGTGTATCCAGGTACAAACTTCCATTCCATTCAAGCCATCCCTCAGGCCTAATGGCGCCGCTAAGGTATGATTCCATAATAATCGTACGCGAAAATTTTTTCCAAGGACGACCAAGGTAAGTTGGGTTTGTGACATTTGATTCTGCTGAAATGTTACAATATTGGATGGAAAAGCCGGAAGGATCCATCGAATTCTCGCGCCCATGTGCTGTAACGGCGTTCTGTTGACTATGAATGCCTTCCCGAACTAGAATTTCGCACTTTTGGAAGACAACTGTACCACGACCAAAAATAAAATCGACTGTGCCGGTAATTTGGCATTCCCTGTAGAACTGGCGCAAAGAGTGTGGAAATAATGTATCTTGGTATCCCCTTATGGCACAGCGGTATATAACTGAAAGATCAGAATTACAACGGAATGCAACTGCTTGGTCCTTGTGAGGTCCTGCTGTATTCTCAAATGTCATGTCCCGTGCAATGAACCCTTTGCCCGAAACACCTGCGATTTGTCATGTGAAGAAATTCAAAAAATTCCATATCAAATTATGGGAACAAAATTTTAGCGATTAATAATAAAACATACAGAATAAAAGTTGTAATACTAAGATCAGTTTACATACACCATGTAGAATGTTACAGTGGAACAGTAAATATTTGTAAGGGTGATGATACAGTAAATTGTATCTCTGTTAAAGATTATTTTGTCAATTAAAGGTTATTCTTACCAAAAGTTGCACTACTGACCGTTGTCCAGCCATCCACATAGTTCCTATTTCCAGAAATAATTGTAACATCCATGCCATCTCCAATCATCATTATGTTCGATTTATTACTACTAATCTCAACATACTCTTTGTATACACCTCGTTTTACGTGTATCACATATCTTCGTGGGCTGTATTCCGGGACTGCAGAGATAGCATCCATGATACAAGTGAAATTCCCGGTGCCATCGGCAGCCACCACCATGTCTGCCATGGCGTCTTTGGAGACTTGGAGGAGTTTCCAATCATTGGATTTCAGCCAATGTGGAAACTTTTCCTTGGTTCTAACCTTCTTGCGGTCAGAACTGCCTCCACCACTACCACCACCTCCAGCGCCGCGAGAAAGGCGACCTTTGAACACTGGATCCGGGGATGTTGGTACCGTGTAAAGAATATCTTCGACCAATTTTGTTATTTGGTTGAGGCAATTGGCAACTAAAATCTTGATACGGCTGTTTGTATCATCAAAGCCTTCTAGGCAAGTGTCTTGATTTATCAATACTCCAGTCAACCATGCCCTCATGTCAACACTTAGATTTTCAAGGCTATTATTTTCGTTATCTGCAAGAGAAAAAATTAGCAGAAGAAAATTTTCAGTACGTAAAAATTTCATCACGATTTTGTAAAAGAAAATGTTATAAAAATAACTAGAATACTTTAATGTAGTGATTTCTTAACGCTAAAATTTTGCACGACCGTACCAAGTTCTAGGATGTAGAAATTAATTTTTTTCAAGGTCTTTAACCAAAATAAATTTACCAGAAGCAGCACATAGTATTCCCATGGAAAATGCAGTAAATATACCAACTATATTCTGAGAAGCCGAGAGAGTCCAATTCAGTTCATGTAACGAAAGGTCCAATAGATTGACACAGTCATAAATGGCATTAGAGAGTCGAAAATCGTTGAATTTGCCTTTGAAATTCGACATCGTGGAGATTACTTGCCGGACAGTGTCCATAGTAGACCTCACAGAACCTAGAAATTGCAACATTGGGACAGTCAACGTTTCCAACTGATCAGCAAAATCCAAGTCACCAGTGACTACCAAGGGTGACGACAAGCAAAACGCGACCAAAAATAAAGTTTTCAATGAAGCAGCCATCAATCTAAGACTTTTTAAGTTAAGGACGTTACAAGATTTTGAAGTCTTGGAAAATTTTTAACTTCCAAGCATGCAAAAAAAGAAAGGGAGACTTTAAATTAAATTCTTTATAGTGAAATAATAGAATGGAAGAAGTGGTGATAGGGAGAAAGAAATTAATTGTAGTAGAAAAGGAATCCTGTATGTTTTTCATTGATATAGTGTATATTTATACAAATTTGTACAAGTGTGTAAATGAGTAAAAACAATATACAAACTGAACAAATATGGAATTTCCAGTAAATTAGGCTAAACTGACTGAGGGCGAGGGGATGCTTCCCTTTGGTAGTGTTATTTTAATTACTGAGGAATGAAGATATGATCTCTTTGTCTCAATTTCCTGCTAAGAATTCCAATAAATATTATATTTCTTATATCTACAGAAAAGACACGAGGTCCCAAGAACGCATTTACCCTTTTCATATCAGTTCGTTCAACTCTTAAGTGCCTAGATGTCAGTGGTCTTTAATTTGTGAAGAATCCCTAAAATTGAAATATAATCCTATATAAAGTAAGTATTCTAATTGGAGGAAATTTTTAATTTGTTGAATGATTTGAAATCTTGTCAACAACATCAACAAGCACGTAAATCCGTTGCAAATTTTATATCTCATTTGTAATAAAGAAAGAGTTGAAAGCCTAAATAATATTTATATAATTATATTGTCTTCATTAGTTTTGTTGCTAAGTGCTAATTAACATGAGAGTATGTTCCTATTTCCTTCTAGTATCGTACATAATACATATTTGATTATTTTAATAGTAGTGATGATTTGTATAAACATATCATTTAGATTATTTTAATGAGTCATGTTACATGAATAGAGCCACGTAGGCCCTATTCAAATCGGGGGCGATGTGGCACCCCTATAGGCGTGGAGTCTATGGGGATTGGGCCTACATGGCTATGTTCAAAAGGAATATTTCTATTTTAATTGGAGTGGTAATTTAGGTTTTCCTATAAAAATTGAGACAGACTATATGTGCAACATTATTGTGATTGATTAAACCTTCATTTGTAAAAAAATGTCATTTAGCCCTTGTTTGGTTTTCATTATTTTTAAAATACATTTTTTTTTCTTATTTTTAAACTATATTTTTCAATAAAATAACATTACACACAAATTTCCTTCATTTTAACCACACATCTTCCTTAAAACACTATTCCAAAATGCATTTTTGAACAAAACTTTTTCTTATTCTTTAACCACCATTCTCCGTCAAAATAATATTCCAAAATGCAATTACATAAAAAAAAAAAAAAAATGGAGCTCAAACAGGCTCATAGATTTTTCTAAATAGTAACTATTGACCTTGTTTTTTTTAGGTCGATATGGTCAATAGATCCCTGGAGAGGGCGGCGACGCACATTCCAATGGTCAAGTCAGCCTTTATAAGAAGAAGTATTCAAGTGTAGAAGGAACATTCTTAAGACGTGAGTCACTTAAGAGAAAGGGGTTCAGATATAGGATTGTAGAGAATAAAGAGAGAGATTGCAAAAGTTGTATGTTAAGATCATAAATTTGCATTACATTTGAATGACACAATGCGTAAATTTTTATAGTAGAAGAAGATGACTAAGAAACGTTGGATGAAGAAACACATAGCCTTATCCTATCGGTTGAGGTATCTTGTCATAGATATCAATCGATCAGTCTTAGGCTCAGGTGAATTTAATGTTATAACCTTTAACATCCCTAAATCTGACACATAGGCAGCTAGACTTGACGTGTTAACTTGGTAGAGTAACTATTGCAGTGAGTTGTCCCATCAAATAGTCTAAAAAGATCTTGTTGAAGAGATCTTTTACATAGCCTCTATCTGCATCGCCGCATCAATAAGGATTTAGCCCCTGTACATGGGTTTGGCACCCAATAGAGGTTCGACCTATGTTCGCTTGTTATGTGGTTGCCATTTGCTCACATTTGGAGCCTCGCTGGAAGAGGCATAACAATAGTCTCCCCAAGTCTATTTATAGATATTCATATAATGTGTTGACTTTTGGGTAGGGATATGCTGTTTTGTCGCATGTTCTATTCTTGAAGATGCGATGATCTGGCATGGGTTGCATTATGTTGGTTAAACTTGTGCTTTTCGACATCCTTTAGTTGTGAAGGAATAACGAAGCATAATAATCCCCCAAGTCGAAGTATGATTATTCATATAATGCGTGGATTTACAATGTTTAATATGAGTAGACTTTTCATAGCAGTATGCAAACTAATTGTAGGCGGGGCCTTTACATTGAGGACGAGCCTGTTGAAGTAATTGAAACATATGATAAGGGTGAAATTCATATAAACGAGACCTTTACATTGATGGTGAGCCTATTAAAGTAATTAAAACCTGCGATAAGGGTGAACTTTATATAGGTGAGACTCTTACATTGAGAGCGAGCCTGTTAAAGTAGTTATGATAAGGTTGAAATTCACTTAGGCGAGGTCCTTATGTTGAGGGTAAGCCATTGATAAGACTGAAATGTATACATGCGAGACCTTTACATTAAGGGCAAGTCTGTTGAAGTAGTTAAAGTCTGTGATAAGGTTGAAATTTACTTAGGCGAGACCTTTACATTGAGGATAAGCCTGTTGGAATAGTTGAAACCAGTGATAAAGCTGAAATTTATACAGGCGAGACCTTTAAATTGAGGGCAAGTCTATTGAAGTAGTTGAAGCCTGTGATAAAGTTGAAATTCATATGCATGAGACCCTTACATTGGGAGCGAGCATGTTGAAGTAATTGAAGCCTCTGATAAGGCTAAAATTCACTTAGGCAAGACTCTTATATTGAGGACGAGCCTATTGAAATAGTTGAAACTTTGAGAAAGCTGAAATTCATCTAATTGAGACCCATTCATTGATGGTGAGCCTGTTGAAGTAGTTAAAGCCTGTGATAAGGCTAAAATTCACATAGGCAAGAATCTTACATTCAGGGCAAGCTTGTTGAAGTAGTTGAAGCCTGTGATGAGACTGAAATTTACTAAGGCGGGGACCTTTAAATTGAGGGTGAGTCTATTGAAATAGTTGAAACTTATGATAAGGTTGATTTTATAAAGGCGAGACCTTTACATTGAGAGCAAGCCTGTTGAAGTAGTTTAAGCCTGTGATAAGGCTGGAAGTTATATAGGTGAGACCCTTACATTGAGAGCGAGCATGTTAAAGTAATTGAAGCATATGATAAGGTTGAAATTTACTTAGGTGAGGCTATTATATTAAGAGTGAGCCTATTGAGTATTTGAAGTATGTGATAGGACTGGAATTCAATTAAGCAAGACCCTTTCAATGAAAGTGAGACTTTGAAGTATTTAAAGCATGTTATAAGGCTGAATTTCACTTAGGCAAGTCACTTATATTGAGGGTGAGTCTATTGAACTAGTTGAAGCATGTGATAAGGTTGAAATTCATACGTGTGCGACCCTTACATTAAAGGCAATCCTATTGAAATAGTTAAAACTTGTGATAAGATTGAAATTTATTTAGGCGATGCCCTTACATTGAGGGCGAGCTTGTTGAAGTAGTGAAGTCTGTGATAAAGTTGAAATTCACTTAGGTGAGACTCTTACATTGAGGGTGAACCTATTGAAATAATTGAAGTTTGTGATAAGACAGAAATTCACTTAAGCGATACATTGAGGAGGAGCTAGTTGATGTAATTGAAGCCTGTAATAAGGCAAAAATTTACTTAGGCAAGGCCCTTAACTAAGAATTGAGTAATGCATAACCAAATAGGTAGAGTTGAAGTATTGTCAAGACAAGATATTGATGGGACACATACCTAATGATTTGAAGTGTCTCACTTCCCAAGAAATGACATTGAAGCCCTTGTACATTTCTAAGGCATGTGTCGTATGCATTTAATGCGTAATGATGAAAACCTATCATAACTGTTTGAGGTGATGCATAGTACGTTTCTAAGGCACGTGTCGAGCGCATTTAATGCGTAACGAAGAAAACTTATCATAACTGTTTGAGGTGATGCATAGTACGTGTGCATGTTGTTCATAGGTTGATCAAGGCCTTTAATTCAAATTTGACAAGGAACCTTTACGTATTCAATGGTTCAGATGAAGGGGACAGGTGGACGTTCTATATTGAATCAATTTGATCCAACGGCTAGGGTTCAACCCCTTTGTCTTTAAAAGGAGATCCTTAGGCATTTTCCGAACATTTTCACTTTGCGAAATCTGAAATCTCCTAAGGTAAGAAAAGAAACTGTGTTTTTTTAGCAAACTAAGATCTTACTTTCGTTAAGCAGCTATCATCTTCTTTTCCCGTTGACACTAACTGTAGGTAAAAGTTTGTGACCCAACTGTGTCTCCATCTTCTAGTTCTTCTTCATCTCTTTTCTTTTTTGAAAGAAACGATGAAAGATGACTTCCGCTTCTAAAAATACCCGAGGCTGGGAGTTTGTCTGGGGGCGGACATGAGATTAATATGTGTTGAGGTGGGCATACCTTCTGTAATTCCCACTGAGAGGAAAATGGATGCAATGAGGGGTCTAGACAGTACTTGGATGATGCAGAAGAGTCCCATAGACTATAATATTCGTTGGGGAATCTTTATGGCCTTCTTGCATTTAAAAGGCGAGTTTTTGACCTTTAGGGAGCGCGTTAGGATCCCTAAACCCATAGAGATGTTTGTGCCAAGGCCTGATGACGAGCGTGCTTTCTCAGGCAGGGCTATGTTGCTGTCAGCGAGACTACTTTTTGTGCTGGGATGAGGTTGTCTCTACACCCCTTATGCATATTTTTAGGCGAAAGGACATCTTGGGACGTATGGCTCTACATGTGCTCATGAGGCCTTGCTACGGGGAACGGTTGATGGGACCTATTTCCAGGCGCACTTGGGTTGATTCTGTTAAAGACGTTGTACTACTAAAATGAGGCGAATTACTTTAATTAATCAAACACTAAAATACTTATTTTGATATAAAATTATTGACGATAATTTCAACAACCACGAATCGGTCGGTGAAGATAGACCATTAGCGACCAAATATATTGGATGTTTATATTACAAAATCCACAACCAACTTTAAAGTGGTTGCTAAATCCTAAATTTTGAACAATATGTGGTCGATGAAGATTTTGAAATAGAGACCAACATAATGGTTGGTGAACAATGATACATTTCATGGACCAAGCTTTGATTGGTGAAAATTGGTACCTTTGTGACCAACCATTGGTCGCTGAAGGGATCCCTTTACGATGTACGATGTAAGTATCAGCAACTAAAATCTTGGTCGATGGACGTGAATAATTTTTTTTTCTTAATCATAATTTGGTTGAAGAAACACGTTTACTAACCAATATCTAGTTGCTGGATGTCGCTTTTAACTACCAATATTTTTGTCCATATTGATATTTTGTCCAATGTTTCAATTTTCAAAAAATGCACAAAATTAACAATATTGAAAATAAGAACAACAAGAAAATTAACAAAAAACATGTCGCTAAATATGAAAATTATAACTACACATATAACAAGTACTAATAGCCGATACATAATTTTAAATGAATAATATTTGACCACAAAAGATAAATTTACATAATTCCCATGTAAATTCAATTATTTAATAACAGAATAGCAACACCAACTTATGGCGGTGGTAAAGACGCATCATTGGTCAGTCCTACAACTGAAATCCATTCGTACAACAAGGCTCTGTATAAGTAACGCATGTTGTTTGAGATGTTGTGTAATTTCAATATAGCATTATCCTACTCATTAACTTGTTGCGTAAGAATTTTCAATTCTTGCACAAATCTAGGAGGAATTGTGAATGTGTTGCTATTGTGTAGAGCACATCTAATCCCAGAAATAGTTTCGAAACTCCAACCAAGAACTTGAGCACATACTGTTTCTTGCACTAATCTAGGAGGAATTGTGAATGTGTTGCTATATGATTTGTGTAGAGCATGTCCAATCCCAGAAATTGTTCCGAAACTCCTACCAAGAACTTGAGCACAAATTGTTACTTCATCCATATGATAGATGCATCATCTTCTAGATGTGCTTGTGATTGTTGGAACTCCACCATCTTTTTCTGTCATACAATACCAAAATGTTGTTAAAATAATTAATATTAGCAATAATTTGTATGTGTAATAAGTGATATATCTTACATATTGCGACTCAGCTAGTTGGTTATCACATCCTTTTTCTGTGGAATGCATCCTCCTAAACAATTAAATGTGACCAGTTGATTCTTCTTGTGTGCACAGAAAAAATATGCAGAGATATAAGATGATCACTTATCTAATTCTCCACTGTATGCAAATACCAATTGTCAAATCAAAGATCAAAAAGCATGTGTTGAATAGTTCATCGGAGGCAGACGTGAAACTGTTATTAATATCATGATTTGATTTATATCTACTGGAATAATCTTCATTTTCAAGAAATTTCTAATTACAGAAAGTGATGGAAAAAAAAATGTGCCAATACTAGTCCAAATTGATCTACTGGAATGGCATGAGGAATATGGAATTTTTCAACATGCATGGAAAGTTTTTGTGCTTATAAATGAATGTAGTAGTGTTATGATAAATGCACAAACATCTTTAGAACACCATTGGCCAGGCCCTCATTTTAGTTGCCTGCCTACCACACTGAAAGAAGGGTTTCATAATGCACAGCACACTTTAAAAATAATGCACATTAAGACATGAAACAAACTAATCTATTAGAAGTCGGTCACCACCAACACAATCTCTATGGTTCGGTCTGTGGAAGAATCAACTTATTATAAAGTGCATACGTAGATCTGAAAATTAATAACTACCAACAAGGTATGAATTTCACAAAATGGTATACAAGTAACCGATCTTTCGACTAAAGCTGATCTTTTGCTGTCAATATACACATACTTAAATATATAAAATTGCAAAAGAGGAAACAAATTAAATTTTTCAAAGCAATGGCCAATGCTAGTGTTTTAAACTCGGACCAGACCAGGCAATCCAAGTTACATGTAAAACTAGGACAATAAAACCACAAAACAATATGTTTCATTTTACTAAGCGTCCCTTATTTGACGAGGGACGCCTACAGGCCAGCGTACGATGTATGTAGGAGAAATACTGTTCGTTCTCTTATTTCATTTGTGATGCATCAATTTTTTTTCTCTTGTTCTTTTGATGACTTAAGCCTTGTTTGGTGCACATTTTGAGTCCAAGAATGCATTTTCTTGTTTGATGTGATGGAGAATTTGTGGTTAAAAAAAAAGGAAAATTTATTGATATGATGATAAATATTATTTTATTAAAGAATGTGTGGTTAAAAATAAGTAAAAGAATGAGAATGAAAAAAATAACGTGGCTCAAATAGGGGCTTAGAAAAGGCACAGTGGTAATTTTGGTATATGCATGTAGGGGTAATCCTTTTCTCTAATACTCAACATCTTTAATCAAAACTAATGATTGAAAGTGCAAGAGATTATATAGTGAAGTCCATTGCATTGCCAATGCTTCTCTAGTCGCAGTGAATGATCAAGTCCCACCGTGGTGATTGTATGGAATCTTGGCTCGATTGAGTTTCCCGGCTGAAGATGGTTTCTAAAAATCAATAACAATATCGTAAAGTAAGTAATTAGGCAATTCATCTATTCCACTTTAATTAATAATATCATAAAATAATATTTAAATAGTTTAATAACTCAACATACCAAGTGTTCCAGAGATTAAACAACACTGGTGGATAGAGAAGGCAAAACAAGTTTGGTTGCCGAAAGTTTACAAACACTGACCAACCTATGCTCGTTGGAAATACCGAAAAACACATGAAAAATTCGCAGGATTTATCATGTAATTGTTTCAGCGACCGACTGGTGGTTGCTAAAATGTAATAACAACGACCCCTAATTGGCCGCAAAAGAGTACAAAGAAATAGTTCAATTTTATCATACCAACCACTTTGTGGTCGATGATAGTGTGCTATAGCAACCAAGTTTGATTGGTCACTAAATCGCTGGTCGGTGGAGCCCTTTTTTTTTGGTAGTGAGCTTAGTATTTTTCCTTTTCGAATTCTCTCTAATTTTGCTTAGTTACATAGTTTACATGCTTTTAAGTAGTTTTTAGTAAGAAATAAATTTAATTAATTCATGCAAATTTTAAATTTCTTTACATTATATTTAGGAAAAAATAAATCCAATTGTGAGTTCTCAATTCTCGTGAGATTAATACAGAAATCACACCCATTATTACTCCTTATTTTTTATACCGTTGCCTGAGATTGTTGATATCTATATTGTTTTAATAATTTACTCATAGTGAAAGTGAGAGTTATAATTTTTAAATCCCATAACCGCTTTTCATTATGTATTTTTTGAGTTAAGGTTTAGACCCCTCATTGTATTCTTGGTTCATAAATAATAAGGGTCCATAAATGTAAGGATTTGATGGGGGTAAAAAACTATCGTCCCAAATGGAATGACTTTATCAAAAAAAAAAAAAAAAAATTAATAATAATAAATAAATAAATAATCATAATTAAAAATATCCATAGACATATATATACTAATTTAATTACCTACTTGGTGTTATTATTTCAGGTACGTATTTGGATGTATACAAGAAAAACAAACGAATTGGAGCATATTCATCATGTAGTTGGACTAAATATTATTCTTTTAGATGGAAAGCAAAATGTTGTAATTTTGTTTGATTTTATGTATTTTTGAACCTCAAATTTAAGATATTGAATTTATTTATTATTATTATTATTATTATTATTATTATTATTATTATTATTATTATTATTATTATTATTATTTATGTAAGTGTCTTGAAATTTACATTATAGGTTGCACATAAACACAAACCAATTACGAAATGACACGTATTGCTATTTCACATAAAAAATAATAATAAATGAAAAATGAAACACAAAATGTGGAGAAAACATAATTTCATGTTTAAAAATTATCATTATTCAATTTAGAAAAAGGGGTCGAAATTAAAAGACTTTCTCAACGTTTTGAAAAATTTTTTGATTAAAAGTTTTCTTTGAAGTTTAAAGTTTCCTTAAAGCTATTGAATTATATTTAAAATTTTAGATTCCTAATATCTAAACCATAAATGTTTTCTAAACTATCTGAAAATTTTCAAATTACAAAATATCTCCTACACTGAAATTCTTGCATTTCTTTAGTAAAAGTTGCAAACTTTCACAACTTTTTTTTTTTTCCATTTCAAATATAGATTTTGCACTTGAAACAAACCCATTGTTTCAAATCAAACCTTAGAACAAAACACAGGTTATTTCATCTCAATTTTCCAAGTCAGCCATGTACTCGACTCCTGTGGAAGGCAACCATGTATTTCCTGAAATGAATTCAGCCACTGTAAACTGCTTCACTTGGTCCGAGTCATTAAGTATATGGTAACCAGGCCATTTCACTCGGCCTCCCAAGGCTGCCCCCGCTCCATAATTCATGTATTCTGCATAGAATAGAGTATCAAGGTACAAACTTCCGTCCCATTCAAGCCATCCCTCACTCCTAATGGCATTGCTAATGTATGATTTCATAATAATCGTACGCGAAAATTTTTTCCAAGGACGACCTAGATATGTTGGGATGGTGACGTTTGATTCGACTCCTATGTAACAGGATTGGAAGGAAAAGCCTGAAGAGTCTATTTTTTCTCGTCCATGTGCTGTGATGGTGTTCTTTTGATTCGGAAGGCCTTGTCGCGCTAGAATTTGGCAATTTTGGAAGACAGCAGTACCGCGGCCAAAAATAAAATCAACTGTGCCGGTAATTTCGCATTCCTTGTAGAACTGACGCAAAGAGTGCGCATATAACGTATCTTGGTATCCCCTAATGGCGCAGCGGTACACAACTGAAAATTCAGAATCAGATCGAAAAGCAACTGCTTGGTGCATAATGGGGCCTGCCGTATTCTCAAATGTCATATCCCGTGCAAGGAATCCTTTGCCCTTAACTCCTGCAATTTTGTCATTTGAAGAAGTTAACATGAAATTGCTTTGCAACTTATGTAACACTACTGCCATTTGTGCTATATGAGCTCAATATTTTTAACACTTGGTACCACAAAATACATAAATAATAATGAATTTGTAATACTGAGATCAGTCTACACCATTTAGAATGTAACAAGTCACATAGATTGGATTAATATGTCAAAAACACAGAAAAAATTGGGCTTTGGATGAAGAATGTCAGAACTTCATGCAGTAGATGTAGTAAATAATTGCATGAAATGATATATCAATTAAGCCACCATTTGATTCCCATTAGAGTTTTTGGGAAAAATAAGTTTTGAAATAATGATTTGTTTTGGAGAACACGTGGTTCAAAGTAACGAAAAATTTCAAGTTTACGTGCAAAATATTTTATTGTGGTTGAAAATGAGTTTAAAAAAAAAAAAAAGAGTTTTTGAAGAATGGTAGCCAAGTAGGGACTAAATAAAAAAGTAATATTATTTTGTCAATTAAAGATTATTCTTACCAAAAGTTGCACTACGGTACGGGGTCCAGCCATCCGCATAGCTCCTATTCCCGGTGATAATTGTAACATCCATGCCATCTCCAATCATCAATATATTCCATTTCTTCTTACCAATCTCTACATACTCTTCATAAATACCTTGTTTTACGTATATCACGTATCGTTGTGTACTGCGATCTGGGGCTGTAGAGACAGCATCCATGATCCTTGTAAAATCCCCCGTGCCATCAGCTGCCACTACCACATCTACTGCCGTGTAGTTGCCACCTTCGAGGAGTTTCTCATCATTTGATTTCAGCCAATCTGGAAATGTTTCGTTTCTCCTACCCTTCCCGCCTCCAGAACCGCCACCGCTACCACCTTGTAATGTTGATTCCGGGGTTGTTCGTACCATGGAAAGAATGTCCTGGACTGATGTTGTGATTTTGTGAAGTCTGTTGCCAACAAAACTCTTCACAGTGCTGTTTGTACCATCAAGGCCATCTAGGCAAGTGTTTTGATTTATCAGTACTCCGCTCAACCATGCCCTCATGTCAGAAGGTAGATATTCAGGCCTATTATTTTCTTTACCTACTTAGTAAAAAATAGAGAAGAAAAATTTTAGTCGATCCCCGCAAAATCTCAGGACAATTACGTAAAAGAAAGCCAGGAAATTAACTAGAATGCTTCACTGTAGTGAATTTCTTTAGGGTAATTATATTCATACCACAATTTTTATTTCTTGCACCATTTTTTTTTTTTTTGACGTAGGAACCTGCAGCCGCTACTCGTGAGTGCGCATTGGGTAAACCTCGCTCCATGTGCAGTAGTCCGCAAACCACACAAGAGAGATAAATCGCACTAGGCAAGCCCGGTGCGACGTGCTCGACCGAGGAAGTGTTGGCAGGGGATTCGAACTCGTGACCTTTGGTCTCCGCGTTCACCTGCTCCACCAACTCGGTCACTCCCAAAGGGGTTTCTTGCACTACATTTTAATTGCACTTAAGGTTGTTAATCATTGCTCATTATAGCATCTATGTCCATAACAATTTTTCATATCATTTTTACACACAAACTATTCACTAGTTAACAAATATTGTTTTTCGATAATATTGTGTTAACTTTGCCTAGAATCTCTTATACCATTTGTTTGTAATTTAAGGATTACATATTGTTATATACCACTTTATATGAAACCAACCCCCGAATTGAGATGTTGAAGTTATATGGCACAATAATGAAGTATTTGATCACAAACAAAAGAATAAAAAAAAAATATGGTAAATGAATTATGAGATTTTATTGCACCATAAATAATGAAGATAGATAAGTATTACAATGATCATAAAAACTAGTAATCATTTTCCTCACAAATTTTAAATTGTATAGAAGAGCCTAATATTTATAGAGAACATGTAGGGGACGTCAAAACTCTCATAGTAGAGTTGTTGATGAAGTGGGATATCAAAAATCGAGTTCAAAACGAAAAAGAAAAGAAAAACACAAAAATATGAAACAGGCAGGTAGCACTAGGGCGCCCAGAGGGGTAAAACACTAAATAGAGGCGCTAGGGCACCCCATGCCCGAAGCTGCAGGCTTTCTGCCCTTCTTTCCTTTTCTTTTTTTTTTTTTCTCTTCAAGTTATTTTATTTAGCTCAAAGTCATTTTTCTAAGATAAACTCTCAATAGGGCTTCCAAATAGAATTTCAACTTGAATAAGGCTCCAAAAACATTTCAAATTGAATTCCTCTTGACGTACACTTCAATTAGAATTCTTCAATTAGTTCAACAAGAAATTCGGGTCACACCCAAATTCTAACAATCTCCACCTTGACACGAATTCCACTGCAACGAACACAAAATTTTTATACCTGGAGAAGAAAATCCATCTACAAGAAATGAACTAACTATTCAATAATAACCAAAACTTTTTTCTCCAAAAAAAAACACAAAATACTCCACATCTTTCAATAAATTCAAGCACTACTCTACAGAATTACCTAAAATTCTCAAAAAATCATAATGATTTTAAAAATCACTAAATTGGGTTGTAACACACCCCAAAGCAGAATCAAATCCAAATGCTTTTAAAGAAGGCCCCTTGCTAGATTGTACACCTTCTACCATGCTGAAAGCATGCTCAACAAAATCAGCATCCACAAACATTTTTCCATCGGGTCTGTCCCTAACAATAAAATATAATGACACTACACGTGATGGTGACAAAGCAGTATTATCCATATCTCCTAAACTCCACTAAACTATATTCTTCAAATCCAACCTTTTATGAGCTCCTAATGGTATTGTGCTAACTTGAATGTGTAATGAACCTGTACTAATTGACTCTTCTAGATTCTGCACGACCCTACCAGATGTATAATTGAGACATTTTATATCCCACCAACACAACCTGGACATCCTTACAAACCTTCAAAACTCCACCTCCATCAAATAACTCATAACTCTTTGAATCAAGGATAGACAACAAGATGAGATTCTTCTTCAAATCTGTAACATGTTGAACCTGGCCAAGTGTTCTAATTGTCCTTTCAATAGCTTTAATCTGACCGTACCAATTCCAACAACCCGACAAGGTGTGTTGTTTTCCATAACTACGACATCTTTGGAAACGGTTTCAAATGTAGTAAACAAGTCCTTATTAAGACATATATGAAATACACACGTTGAATCCAGAATCCAATCATCTTCTAGTTTAGACTTGATGTCAGAAATAGCCAAGAGATCTCCCTCACTTACAATTTTCTCTATAAGGATAGCTTCACCTGAAGTCTTTGATTGCTTCTCATATCGATTTGTAGCCAACATGTCTTTATTCTGCAATTGTAGCAATCCTTCTTCATGTGTACCTTCTTCTTGTAGGAATTACAAATCTAATTACTAAACTTAGATTTCGATCTGCCCCATCCAGAATCACCATGAGCAACAAAGTCTTCTCCATCTCTAACCTCAGATATCATGTGCTTCATCTTCTCTTTTGAAAATAAAGCATCATACACCTCCTCTATAGTGAAAGTATCACGACTATACAATATCGTGTCTCTAAATGAAGAAAATGAAGTGGGCAACGAACACAATAGGATCAAGGCCAAATTTTCTTCATTATACTTTACTTCCAAAGTTTCAAAATCAACGATTATCTCCTTAAATATAGTCAGGTGATCTTCCAATGATCATCCTTCTACCATTCGATGAGAGTATAAACGCTATTTGAGATGCAACTTGCTTGTCAAACTTTTAGCCATACACAATTGCTCCAACTTCAACCATAAACTGCTGTTGAACCCTCCATCAAAACGTCCTAAAGAATGGTATTCGATAGATGAAAATGAATGTGACAAACTGCCTCCGCGGTCAAAATTGTGGGCATCTTGTCAATTCCCAACAATGCACCATTCAAATCCTGTTATGCAGGTACTGCACTCATCTTAACCTGCCATAGTGAAAATCTAGTGCTCCGATCCAAATACGGGATGGAAGTCATTACAAACAAATCAAAACCATGCTCTCGTACGGAACTGCTGAACATAGGCTCTGATATCACTTGTTGTATTAATTATGCCCAGAATCTATGATACCAATTGTTGGAAATTCAAGGATTACGTATCGCTCAATACCACTTGATATGAAACCAACCACTTTATTGAGAAGTTGAAGTTATATGGCATAATAATGAAGTATTTGATCACAAGCAAAAGAATAAAAAAAGATAAGAAAATATAGTAGATGAATTAAGAGATTTTATTTCACCACAAATAATGAAGATGGAGAAGTATTACAATGATACTAAAAACTAGTAATCATTTTTCTTACACTATAAAATTATATAGAAGAGCCTAATATTTATAGGAAACGTGTAAGAGACGTCCAAACCCTCCTAGTAGAGTTGTTGATGAAATAGGATACCAAAAAATCAAGGCCAAAATGATAAATGAGAGAAAAGCATAAAAATTCGGAACAGACAAGTGGTGCCGCGGTGCCACCTCCAAGTCAAGGGCGCCGCATCATGGCACCAGACGTTATACCCTTCATTTTTTTGCTCTTCAAGTTGTTTTCTTCGTTTCAAAGTCATTTTCCAAACAAAACTCTCAATAGGGCTTCCAAATAAAATTTCAATTTAAATAAGGTTCCAAACTGAATTCCTCTTAACGTGCACTTCAATTAGAATTATTCAATTATTTCAATAAGGAATTCGGGCAACATCCAAAATCTAACAGAAAATAGTTTTGTGTCCAAAAATTCGTTAAAATAGCATAAAGAAAAAACTTACTTTGCCATCATATTTTAAATAAATAAATAAAATGTGTGAAAAAAATATTTTTGCTTCAAAACACGAAAGTAAAACATTTTCATATAAATCATCATAAAAGACGAGACGTACTAATTAATTGAAGGTTAAAAATAAGAGTTCGATGAAAAAAAGTTAAAAAAATAATTGCTACAATGAGGACCCAAATTAAAGAAAATGTTTATTTCGTAACGGCTGCATACTTGACTCTCGCAAAACTAATGTCAAAAAATTGTGATATAAACCTAGTTATCTGCTAAAAGAATGCAGAAAATGTACCTTCTGATTCCTGAGAAGCCAACACAGTCCAATTCAATTCGTCTACTGAAAGGTCCAATAGATCGAGACAGTCTGAAAGGGCATTAGAGAGTCGAAAATCATCCAATTTTTCTGTGAAATTTGACATCGTTGAGATCACCTCCTGAGCAGTTTCCATAGCAGACCACAAGGAACCAGAAAAATGCGACATGGGAACGTTAAAAAATTCTGACTGATCGACAAAATCTAAGTCACCAGTAGCCATGGGAGACAACAAACAAATCATGACCAAAAACAAAGTTTTCAACAAAGCATCCATTAATTGATCTTCGACTTTAAGGTGATATGAAGAGGGGATTATGGATGTTAAGCTGATAATTAATTCGTTAGAGAATTTTTTAGTGAAGTTCAAATACAATGGGAGTACTAAAAGCATGAAAAGAAAGCGGGACTAAATTACAGTGTTCGTGAGTGAGAGAATGAAGGAAGAAGTACTAAATAGGGGGAAATCAATGCAAGTCTGGAAGATAACCTTTTATGTAGTCAACATAATTAATAGTTTAATACATCTAATTATGTGAATCCAAACATAAATGAAGTCAACACATTAGGATTTCGAAATGCGTTTACAATTAAGCACCTTTTGGTGGGGATTAAAATCAAATTTTTAACAGATTTTGATAAAATGTGTTATTGAAAAATTATGAATACCAAAAATGTGTGGTTAAAATTAATTGCTAACTTTATTTTAAATTAAAATTTGAATTTTAGTTTCTATCCAACAAGGATAAAAGTTGTCATATTCAATTGGGGAGGGATCCTAGGGCTTGTTGAGGTCACTATCAAAGAATGTTATTGTTTAAGTGAGCAATTTAGGATTCTTAGCTACCATATTTTATGTGTCTAAATGTAATTGTTTGAATAACTTTTGGAGGTACTTTCCTTTGAGTATTCTTGCAGCATTGATGAAATGAAATGAGTAATCTCAAAACTAGTATTTATTGTAAATATTGCATTGAATTCAATGGAAATTGGTAACTAACCTTTGACTTGATAATTAATCTGTGGCCAATCGAGTAAAAGAAATTTGTCAAATTTTGAGAAGATTAAATGTAGCTATTTATGCTCATAAATTTGTATGAGTTGTAATATTAATGAACTGTTAATCATCTTAATGTCATATTATTTTCCGAAATAGTTAAAACGATTCATATTATTGTGAGTTGTAATATTTAAAATTTTCCATAATCTATATGGGTGAATGCCGAATGAGTTAAGATCTTGTGATTATATTTCAAAACAGCTGAAGCAATTCACATTATTTTTTAGGTTTAAAATTTAAGGCCAAAGATTTTATAAGCGAAAACTTCAAACTTATAAATCATTTCCAAAATAGTTGAAGTTCTTTGGATCGTTATGAGTCCTATAATTGACTTTTCAAGATTTATATGGTTGGTCAAGATAAGATTACATGTCATCTTCTTCAAAACAGCTGAAGCAATTCACATTATTTTTGAGGTTTAAAAATTGAAGGCTAAAGATTTTATATGCAAAAATCTTCAAACTTATAAATCATTTCCAGAATAGTTGAAGTTCTTTGGATTATTATGAGTCCTATAATTGACTTTTCAAGATTTATATGGTTGGTCAAGATTAGATTTTACATAGATCATCACTCATTAGTTATTTTCCAAAATACTCGATAGCATTCATACTATTGTAAACAGCAAAATTGCAATGTTTTGAAAACCAACCCGTTCATCGACTTGAAAAAGGTGAAGGGTCAAGGGTCAAATGGTTCAATCGGGGTCGAATCGAGATGGAACCGGATGTAATAAATACATATAAAAAATAATAAAATACTATGAAAACAATAATTTTTTTTAAAAATTTTCATATTAATAATTCAGAGTAAATTTATATTTGTTAATTAGATTCAATATCCTACAATTTGTCTCGATTCTTCAAAAATTAAAAATCAATATGTTAAAATAGTTTACTTTTTTAAATTAAGCTATTTTAAACTTATAGAAAATGATATATAACATTAATATATTAATAATCAAGTGCAATTTAAGTTAAATTTGAAAATTAAATAAATGAAATGACGAAGGTGAATATTACAATTTAATTAGTTGTGATTCAAAATTAAATTAGTCAATTAGACATACATTTGAAAAATAATTTTAATGGACATTTTAACATTTTTTTAATTATGTCACTATGCACATTGAGAGTTTATGAAACCATTGGAGGAAGAGCATATATAAAAAGTACTATCTCACATTGGATGTTTATGAAACCATTTAAGAGAAGTGCGTCTATAAAATGAGCATGACATCCAATAATTCTCTATGGACATTTGAATTGTAATCTATAAAGCACATCTATGAATTAAAAATTTTTTAATCTAAAAAAAATCGAGAGAAACTGTTCAAAATCGTAACCGGCACTAATTTACGGTTGAACTGGCCGATTCAGTGGATTTTGGACAATTTTGTAATAATCAATTAATCGAGCATAATTTGGCCAGATTTTGGGTTCGCTTCCCAATTGTACCGGTCAAATTGGCCGAGCCGGGCCGATTTTGACAACATTGCAAAATTGACAATTCTTGCTACAGTGTCATATGTCTTAACATAATCCTTAACATAGTGTGGCACGGCATTTCATCTTCATTGGATTGTTTTAAATACAATTAGTTTTTTCATCAAATTATCTACTACCACTTCGAATTATGTCATTGTATCTGTTAAATTTATTCTGACAAAGTGACAAAAACCTTGATCAACATATATTTCAAAAAAGTCATACAGTTAGTTAATACAATATCTTACAGAAGTCATCGTCTTTGAACTCATCAAGTATTTTCCAAAAATTCAAAACAATTATTTACTATTGAGTTTTAAAAATGACAGTTGACCATGTGAGCCTGTTTCTGTAGCATAACTCTTTTCAAGGAATAATGATGCTTGACTGGGTGATTGACAGAAAATTGCGTGACAGGGTGGGGTGGTAACAATTGATTGAGTGTTTTTTTAAACTGTCTAATCATGTTTCGACACTTGTCCCCTATTTTTTAGCATATCTTGAGCTTGTTTGTGTAGCATAACTCTTTTTCAAGGAATAATGCTGCTTGGCCAAGGTGAATAACATAAAATTGGGTGATTGGTCGAGTGGCAACAATTGATTGGGTGTTTGTTTGTTTTTTTTTTTTTTTCAAACCATCAAATCATGTGTAGACATGTGTCCCTCTATTTGTATAGCATAACTCTTTTCTAATAGATTTATACTATTTAATAGATTTGAATTATTTTAAAAATATATATATTTATTTATATATCGTTTGCATATTGCTACCATTTACAAAGATAAAATTCACATCAAATAAAAATATAAATATAAATCAATTTATACGAATTTGTGCTATTTTTCTTAATTAGGTTGGCATTTAAAGATAGAACCACAAGTCTTATCATGATATCAAAGCCCATTAAAGTCAATCGAATGATTCAATTAGACTAAAACTCAAAGAAATTGAGTATGCGAATTTCAAAATTAGTATGCTCAAAACGAGCAACCATCTTGTAATGGCATGCTAAGGGATACAATATCATATCTAATAAAAATGAAAATGAAGACAAACTTATAATTGGACTACTTATCTTAACAAAGTTTTTAAATATGGAACCATAAATCTTAATATAGTATTAGAGCTCATTAAACTCAAATGAGCAATTCGATCTGATTAAGATTTAAAAAATGAGCACACAAATTTCAATATTGGTGTACTCAAACGAGTCACTATCTTGCGAGAGCATATTAAGGGATAAAACCCAAGGAATATTAGGTCAGGTACCCTATAAAAATAACGTATTTGATTAATACATTTTTATACTAATTAAGCGCGTGTTTCAGCCCCTTTTTATAAAAATGTATTTTAGAATAGTATTTTGATGGAGAATATGTAGTTAAAAAATAAATAAAAGTTTTAAATTTCTATAATATTATTTTATTGAAGAACGTTGAAAATAAGAGAAAAAATATTATTTTGAATATATTGGGATCAAATAATGTCATAAACTAGTAGCTAAAATTCCAAACCTATGTGTCATATCTTTCTCGTTGCGCTTCTTGACAACACCGACTCTTGATTCTACAACTCTCTTCCCGGCCTTAGCCATTTTCTTTCCCGTCATTGTTGAAACATGCTCCTTTCCTTTGGAAGAAACGCTTCCGTTCTTGCCACATCATGTTGCACTGCTGCTGGAATCCATTTTTGCTCTTCTTTTGAAAATGTTTTAAATCTTTATGAACTCTTTCTTTTGCTTGCTGGTATGCTTCTCAAGGAAGATGTATTGGTATTTATAGCCCATGAAATCTATGATTTTCTTCTAAACTCTTTTTTCTCCGATGTTTTCGTAGTGTTGCCGAAAAACCTTCCCCCACTTTCCCCGAGAAACCTCACAAGACTCAAATCTTCATCTTAGTCGTCTCTTCAATCTCTTCCGTCTACTCTCCAACTCTCAACCACATATTCTGGATGTATTTGATATAGTATCCTGGCCATTTTTATGAAGTTATTATTTTTTTTTTTTCAGAATATGTGTAATTAATATTTGCTTGGTTTTTTATGTTTCATTGTTCATCGTATCGATTATTGAACAATGGATTGCTTAGGGAAAATAAGTTTATTTCGATAAATCTCATGGAATGGTAGCACAAGTATTTCTTTGTTTTTAATGTAAATATTTTAGTGATATGAATATGTACGTAATTAAACATTCAGATTTGATTATACTAGCTTGAAATTTTTGAAATACTGTCTATGTTCCTTCTCAACGATTAAGAAGCAACTGTCTCTTATATAGACCGTGTATTAATTTACTATAACTATATGATACTCCCTTTTCGCGAATTACTGTGTTTATCCGTGTGATCCACAAACGACAAAAAAATTCTCTTTTACTTATCCCTATCCCGATGAGCCAAAACCAAAGCTCTTATTTTTTGTTGAGTAATAGTTCAAGTAAGTCTTGAATTATTTGATGAAATTATTCTTGATTTTGAACTTCAAAGGCCGGATTTTTAATCTCCTGAACATGGTGTCCCAGCTTGTTGGCCAACATGAATTGGAAGAATCATATTTACTCATTGTAGCCAAGAAAATTAAATTAAGACTTTATAACAGATTTTTGTGGCTTGATAATAGATTAAATACAAAGACAATTGAAGTTTGGAGGGGAAGACATTATTATACTCTTGACTAAAAAGAAGAAAAAAAGCTACTTGATGATGGTCAAGATTGGTGTCAAAATATCTTAATTTTATAGATGGAGATGTTGAAGGGATAAAGTTTCACGTAACTTCAACATGTCGATGCTCCTTTTGTTAATAAGGTTGTCCTTGATGAGTTTCGAATACAAGACGTATTGTGTGCTCTTTCGAAGAATTATCTAACCAAGAAGTCTATTTAAAAAAAAATTGTCTCTTTTTTCAGGTTTTGTCATTTCCAATTTATAGATTATTGTGTTTTTAAAATGTAGTTATATAAGTGAAGTATAATCACAAAGTGACAACATATATAAAAAAATCAACAATTTACTAGATCTATTTTAAGATTTATATTAGTGTTTTTTTTTTTTTTGAGTGTTTGTTACTTTTTTAGATTTCCGTCACTTTTTTAAAATTTTTTTTTGTCATTTTCAACTAATAGGGTGTCGTGTTTTCTTAAATAAAATTATATTCTATCTTTAACTAATTGAAGTGACATAACCAAAAATAACATGTAGGAGAATATCAAATACCCCTGCATCTATTATAAGATTGTGATTGATGTTCCTCACTTTTTATAGTGTTTGTTTTTGAATTTTTGTTGGACATTTTTAGTTGTAGTTGGAATTAAATTTGCATAAAATGATATGTTTAAGGTTTTGATTGATGTTTTGTATCATTTTGAGGTTGTCACTTTTTTGAATAGCGTCACTTTTTTTCTAATCACTTTTTTTAGTGACAAACATCACTTTTTGATAAAAGTTAAAAAATTGGCACTTAAATTTATACAATATGTTTTATTTCTAAAAAACTTTTTATATGATAAATGAGTTGGCTAAGTTGGTAAATGACGATAGCGATGGATTGACTTAAAGATGTTTGACATTTTGATTGATATTTTATTGGTGAACTGGCTTAAAAATGGCTTGATTTTACACATTTCTTTTACTTTAAAAATACCTTTTATACAATTTTTAAAAAGACCTCTAATTTTAAGGATATTTTGTAAATTACCCTAAAACCCACATAGAATAAAAATGAAAATATAAACCAATTTACAATGATTTGGATTATTTATTTTAATAATGTTGATATTTTAAGTTGAAACCTCAAGTCTTAACATTTAATACCTTGAGGGTAATGATTTTTCTTTTCTTTTTCTTTTTTGTTTGAACAAACTAGATACGCATTGAATGTTTTGTAATATCATTATCAATGTTTTATGCTGAAATTTTTAGATAAAAATATATCACGTGAGAATTGCAAAAAAAACAATCACATAAAAAACTTATTAATAGGAAATAATCATCGACAATGCTACTAAGGCCATCTCCAATCATTTGCACCAAATTGGTGCAACTTTCACACCATTTTGCAAAGTCGTCTCCAATCATTACACAATGAATAGTATTTTCTTTATTTCTTTATTTTTTATTTCTCAACAATTAATTTATTTCAAAAATTATTTAACTAAAAATTATATTAAAAATATAAAATCAAAAATTATATTTAGTGAATTAAAATATTGCATTTGTTAATAAAAAAAAACTTAATATCACAATTAAAAAAAAGTTATGTTTAAAGCACAAAAGAATGTTACATTTAATAAAAATCACAACTAGTTTTGTCATTTATTCTAGAAATTAGTATATGCATCCCACAAATAATCAATCAATGCATTTCAAAGTAAAATATGCACCTATTTATCTTTGATTTGTCTATTTCAAAGTTTAATTTTGTATTTTACTTAATTTTCAATGTTTAAGTTTTTCTAGTGCTAATTTCTTCGTAATTTCCAATTATCAAATTTATAAATTTTGAGTTTTAATGAGTAATTTTATTTTAATGTACTCAATAGTTATTATTTATTGCTTGATTAGAATATATAAATAAATATTATCAAAAATACAATAAAATAAAAATATATACAAGTGAAGTTAAATCATTAATAATTAATGGATATAAAAAAATGATATAATAGGAATTAATTTTTTTTGTAATATAAAATGAAGGGTAAAATAGGAATAATGAAAAAATAAAAAATTACGGCAAATGAATAATGTTATACGAAATTTGGTATATCACAATTTATTGCACCAAATTGGTGCGTTGTTTAGTTTACCATTGGAGTGAATTTTTATACCAAACTAATGTTTTTACACCAATTTGCTATATAAGCTCATTCATGACTAAGAGAAAAGATAATGACTAAAGGCACAACTTCGATATAAAACCATAATACACACGAACTAACATTTCCTTGATTACTAATTATACATCTCGACATTTATAGTTAAAATGCTTATCACAGTTATGCAAATATTAGTTGTAAATATGGAATGAAGTTGCAGTACAAGAATTTAATTACCAAGGATTATATATATTATATAATGCGTATAAAACTTAATATTGAAATAAATAAAACACAGCAGATAGCAGACTTTCCATATATAAACACACTCATCTTTATTTTTGGAACTGCAATATCCAACATATCTCACTTAAATGTGCCTCCCGTACAACACTCACTATATATGTGTGTGCACGGTCAATGGCTGACTAAACAAATTTCATATTTATCTCCCACAAAATTGGGACAAGATCATCTTGAAATAAAATGCAACATAAATACCTATTGAACATAAAATAAAAGTTTTAACCTTTCAAAGTTAAAAGCATTTAATTTTCTCTTATTCTCAATTATCAGTTTTGATTTTAATTTCCAGATTTAATACAAACTTAAAACCTTAATTTCAAAATGTATGATATATTTGAATGGTCTAATTTACATGAATGTGGGGATTGAAGTTTTACACTATAAAAGGAAGGTGATATTCAATTGCTAGACACAATTCGAGAACTCACAATTTGAAAACACACAACTTAAATGATTATTTTTTATATCTTTCATACTATATTTCTAAAATTTTGACAACTCGATAAGGCTCGCTCTTTCTCCCCTTGTGATTGTACGCTTAGAAGGGGCAACATCATCGCACAGACAAAGGTAGTTCTGAACACCCTAGTTCATGGCAAAGCGCTCTTATCGGTGAGACCCACAGCAATCACGATCTTATGGTGGGCCCCACTGGTAGGACTGTAAATGGATCGGATATGGATCGAATATATCCATATCCGATCTGATAAAAATAATTTTTGGATCTAATCCGATAATTCAACGGATATTTGAATGTTAAATCCACATCTGATTTCCTATGTTATAGGATATTCGATCCAATTATATGGTCCGAAATTGAAAAACTAAGGAAGATAAAACAAGTGTTTAAATTAACTTAGTGGAAATTACACCAAATCAATTTTTTTATGATTCAATTTCAAAAATCAGATCTAAAGTTTATTTATACAAAAATCAGATATTAATTCAAATATTATACATCGATATTTTTAATATTAATAAAATGTTATAAATTAATTTATATACACACGCCATACCCCCATCCAACCAATTTAAAGGGGAATTAGTTGAGATAGACCTATCAAATAAAAGTTTTGTGTAAATAGACCCCAAAAAAATAATTATTTGATAAATAAAATTTGACCAATTGTCTTTCCAAAAATACCCTCTTGCATAGAATTTGCAACCAAAACCACTACAAGTATATAGAAACTTTAATCAAGTCCCTAAAAATTTTTATGAACCCAAGATATTTGATAAATTTAACTCCAAATATTATATAAGACTTTATTGATCTAAGAACTACAATGTATAGTGTATTAAATTATCAAAGAGAAGATATAAAATGATTCTATACAGAATATTTAGATTCGAGATTAAAATATAAAGACGCTTATATAGCTAATCAAGTAATCAAAATTGAAAACGATATACAAAAAAGGATTTTCAATCGAGAAAGAAGAATTGACGAACTATATATAATTATTGAAGAAAAAACTTTAACAAAAGATAGTCAATTTTATGCATTTTATTGTGACCTCTTAAATACCTACGATTCTATTACATTGATAGAAAATCTAAAAAAGTCCGCTGCACCCACTGTGAGATGGTATCAGAGCCATGTTACGAATATAAAATAATGATGAATATAATTGATGAAGAAAATATAATTGAAGAATTTTTTTTTAAAAAATGAAAAACGTCAAAAACCAAGTTATCCTTATTTATCTAAAAATAGTACGAATGAAAGTTTTGAAGATGTACATAAAAGATTAGAAAATTTAGAATATAATATACAAATAGGTAATGCTCTCTTAGATTAAAATCTTAAGGGAAAAGATAGGATTATAATTGATTCACCTCAAGATTTTAGGATAAAAAAGAAAGACAAAAAGAAAGAAAAAGTTAATGAAATAAAACAATATATGATTACAGAAGTTGAAAAACTAGAACAAAAATTCTTAAATATATGATTACTGAAGTAGAAGAATTAGAATAAAAATTTTTAGAATCTCCCGGTGAAGAATATAATGAATATAAAAAACAGTTAGAAAAGTTAACTGAAAAAGTGAAAAATACAAAGATGAACACTAATCCATCATCTAGTCATAATATAAAAACAGAATTCAATCGTGATGAGGAATATGAATATAATCCTTATGATACACCAATATCTAATAAAGATGGTATTAATCAATATAAAAAAACACAAAAAAGATACACGGGAAATATAAGAAAACGGTCTATAAAATAAATAAATCCAATGAAATCCTACAATGAAAAAAAGTACAGACTTAGCTATACAAATTAATAAATGAGAAACATACACAACTTTTGATTTATAGAACATACATACAGAGGAATTGTATCTGAATGGTGGAGAAAACTTCCAGAAAATATAAAAATAAAATAAAATATGGAAAAAAATATAACTGAAACATTAGATAATAGAGATGCCTTAAATGAGAAAAATATACAAGAAATATGAAGAAGGATTGAAAGAACCCTGAGAACAGAATTTAATTCCCATGGGGAATTAAATTACTATATGCGAAAATATTGCCTCTTGGAGAAGAAGAATGTGTAAATATAGATAGTCTTGGAAGTAGGATTGAATGATAAGCACATGGTGTAGAGAAGTTTTAGAAAACAAGAAAGTATACAAGATAAGAAGAAACTCTTCGTGTTGTTACAGAGATGTAGGCCAAATTGTACAATTTGGATATTACAAAAGAAAATATAAGCCATATAAAAAGCATAAGAGAAAATTTAAAAACTACACGAAGTTTAAGAAATTGAGTTTTAAACCATATAAAAAATA
>CAIGRP010119600.1:0-40320 GCA_903798385.1 Fraxinus cuspidata
TTATCAGCTTACATACCAAGTATTGCCATGATCCAGACTGTGGCTAAATTGCTTCATTATTTTATCCATACACTAGCTCAAACAAGTAGCCATAGTGTAACTGTCCCACTAATCATGAAGGAAAATAAGAGAAATTAATCTTTGACTTTCAAAAGATGGCAACAAAAAATTTTATTTTATTTGACCACCTTGTATGTCACAAGTTTCTTGACTATGGATGCTCAGAAACTCAATGAGGGTGAAGGAGATTTCCGAGCTATTAGCGTACTTGATTCTTGGAAATATTGTGATTTTCGATGCATTAAATATACATGAAAAACTTGGTCGATTCACTCTACAACGTGTATAGTACAATAAAAATGGCTAAGGAATTTTGGGACTTTGTTGATCAAAAAAATAAAACTAAGGACGTCGAGGCTAAGAAATTTATTATTGGTCGATTCTGAAATTACATGATGGTGGACACAAAAACTATGATCAGTTAAGTACAAAAATTGCAAGTGATTCAACATGAGATTCATGTTGAGGGAAAGATCTTGAGTTAAACTTTTCAAATGACTGCTATTATTGAGAAGCTTTTTTCAACCTGGAAAAATTTCAAGAATTATCTTAAGCACAAGGGAAATGAAATTAACATTGAAAATTTGATTCTTAGACTTCGAACTGAATAAGGACAACAAAATTCGAAAAAAAGGGGTTCAATTCTTTTGTGGCTAGAGTAAATGTTATAGAGTATGGTCATTGTTTTAAGACCAACAAAAACTTGTCTAGGTCATTGGTGGCAAATAGACTTAGTTGGGACCAAAAGATGAAATTTCTAAGAAGTTAAGAAAAATGCTTAAATTGTGACAAAGTAGGCCATAAATTTTTGAAATATAGATTGCAAAAAAAGAACAATAAGAAATAAGCAAATGTCGTTGACGACATGACATACGATGTGTCTGAAATGAACCTCGAAACCATTACTTTTAAAGTGAATTTAGTGGGTTCAAACCCAAAAGAGTAATTGATTGACACCAGTGCTGCGATATATGTGTTCTTTTATAAATAATTGTTTACTTCGATCAAATAGAGAAAAATCATTTATAGAAAACTCAACAACTTCTGAAATCAAGGATAAAAGTAAGGTAGTTATGAAGATGACTTCTAAGAAATAGGTGATTCTTAATAATGTGTTATGTATGCCGAAAATCCACAAGAACCTATTGTATGTATCACTCCTGAATAAGCATGTTTATGTATTGTGTTTGCATCAAATAAAGTTATTTTATCTAAGAGTAGAATGTTTGTTGGAAATGATTATGTGTTTGATAGACTATTTAATGGTTGTTAAGCTGAAAATGAATCAAACTAATTCTTCTGCTTAATTACTCAAGTCTTTTAATTTGTGATAAGGTGGATTATGGCATGTCATTATGATACTTTACATAAATTAATTAACTTGAATTGCATACCTGCATTTCATATTGATTCTAAACATAAGTGTAAAACTTGTGTTGAGACAACATTGACAATATCGTCATTTTAATCAATGAAAAAAATTAAGAGTAAATTGATAATTCACAGTGATGTATGTACAAATCCGTGGCAACAAGTATTTAATTATTTTTTTCGATGATATCACTAAGTATTGATATTTGTTATTCGTATCAGCTTACAAGTAAAGAAAAAGCTATATATAAATTTGTTCTCTATAAGAATGAAATTGAAAATCAACTAAATAAAAAAAATTTAGTTGTTGAGAAAGTGACCAATGTGGTGAGAAAGAAGCACCATTTACTAAATTATGTACGGAATCATACATGAAATAGTGAATCCTTATTGAGCCAAGCAATATGGTGTTGCTGAACGAAAATCGTACTTCTAAAAAATGATGAATGTAATGTTAATAAGTTCTAGGTTACCCTAGAATATGAGGAGAAATTGTGATGTCAACAAACTACCTTTTAAATTAGGCACCTCAAAAGAAAAAAGAAAAGAGTCATATAAGTTATAGAGAGGAAAGAAGTCTTCCTATAAATACTTACGAAAGTGAGGGTGTTTGATAAAGTAGTTGTACAAGCATCAAAGAAGGTGAACATAGGATCGAAAATTATAGATTGCATCTTCATTAGCTATGCACATAATAGTAGTGCTTTTCTAATTTTTGTTTATGAGTCTAAAACCCAAGACATACTTAAAAGTACGATAATGGAATCAATAAATATTTCATTATTTGAATATGTATTTCCTTCCAGCATGTGTATTGGACATCTTTATATGCGAATGTATCGTAAATTAGGTTTAGGTCTATTCTATAGTTCTAAAGGTGTTATAGGAACCGATGTAGACAATATTAGGTTGAGTAGGTACATGGTTGTTTTCTAGTCTTATCCCCTAAAAGTAATTGACTAAGTTTAGAAATTGATGATTGATCACCATATCTAAAGGGGTTCAGTTTTTCCTTTCTAATATCTCATTTTGTTAAAGTGTTCCCGACAATGCCAACTAATATTGAATCATTAACTGACAAGTAGGTCCTAAATGATACATAAAATATCGATATTTGGTAGTTTTTTGACAAAATATATTTTAAATTGTTGTATTTTATGTTATATAGGTAATACTCAATGGTTCAACGAGGATTTGGAAAAAAACAAAAGAAAAATCAAGGAAAAGTGTGAAATAAAAAGTATGGGAACCAACTGGCAACAATTCGATAGATGACTCGAACCACAAAACGAAGATCAAATATTCAAAATGTTCAATTGGATGCAATTGGGAGCAAAAGGGACGGAATATAGCCGAAGTATTCTCACAAATCAATTTCTAGCCGAAAATGTTATGCTTTAAATTTTTATCCTCAAAATTAGACCCATATTTTGGATAGAAAGTGTTTAAGTTGGAGAAATTGTATTTTCAAAAAGTATTGTAGTCATTTGAAGTATCTTTTCAACATACTTTTAATTACCTCAATCGGATATCTGGAGAGAAAGTTATGATCGAAATACCTAAAACTACTCGGGGACGAACAGACGCTCATGCGACACGCTATTTTCACCAACTCGAAAGCCATTTGTCTCAATGACGCGCAGACGGTAGTTATGCTAGTTCACACGTGGCTATTTCCATATCAGCAATTTTATTTTTCAATTCAAACTCAACTTGGCAAGGATTTTTACGAGATTTTTTACTTAACTCTACCCATATATACCAACATCTGCTACATAAGGCCTCTCATCTAATACACCATACATGCACCTCAAATACAAAAATTCTCTCAACATTCACCCATCCAAACTATAAAAAATCAAATGCTATTTGTTGAAAAACTATGAAGAATTCATAAGGCTTTGTAATAATCTAATCAAGGGAAGCTTCTACCTAGATTTTTGGGCAAGAATTTGAAGACTAAATCAAGATTCATCAAGAACCTCACGAAGAAAGTCAAAAAGTTCAAGATCCTTCTTCTTTTATTCAATTTTATTGATTTTCGGGTGATGTATTCTCAAATAATGATTATTTCTTGTAATTTTGCTATGCTAGGATGACGTTGGATGTAGATGAACCATTGTTTTGATACTAATTAATTAATTTGACGTCTAAATTTGTGTGTTGATTGATGTTTAGTATTATTTTCATCGACTTTTCAATTAACTAGCTACTAACAGAGATGATATATTGGAATTTGTTGTTATCGAGAGAGACGATGAGTTTTAGCTGAAACAGTAAACATTGTAAAGTCCAACAGGGATAGAAATATACCTCTATGATTTATATGATTTCTATAGGTGTTCTATAGCTTTTAATGCATTTGTCATGTTCGCATTCTTCATCGAGAGATAGGAAATGTCACATGATGGAAATAGATTTGATAGTTATTTAGAGAGGTTTTCAATTAAACTTGGAACATTGATCAGCAACCCTTCACACATATTTGCTACTTTATGACTTAAAAATTTTTGGTGTGTTGCAATCCCCACTCCTTATAAAAGTTTCGTCCCCGACATTTACCTAAACAACTCAGGAAATTTTCTTTGATTTCATCTTCTCGTTTCCAAGTTACTTCTTCCATTGCATCATTTCTCCATAAAATTTTTATGATTGAAATCTCCTTATTTCCTAATTCTTTGTACTTCATGCTAAAATTTCGATAGGCTTTCTATCAAGAGATTTGGCCGAAGGTTAGTTGGTGCCTCCATTAATACGTGTGTGGGGTCAGGAATATACTTTCGTAGTGTTGAGATATGAAAGACGTTATACAATTGTTCGAGATTGGTAGGCAACAGCAATTCATAGAAGACTTGACCCACTCTTTTAGTGATTTTAAGCAACCTAATATATCATGGCGTCAATTTTCCTTTTTCCCAAATCCCATCATCCGTTTGATTGTTGAGATTTTACGAACGCCTTGTCACTTTCTCTAAACTCTAGCAGTCCCATCCAATGATAAAAGCTTTTTTTATAACTCTGGTCTGCTAACAATCTATGTCTTATCAATCCTACTGCAATTTTGACCTCTTGCATCATCTTAGGACCCGATATGTATTTCTTTCCTACTTTCCACCATATGAAGCTTTAAATGTTTCATCCCAATGGATGAAGGGTAAATGTTGTTGCATGAGAACTTGATTAAAGGTAGATATTTATCCGAACTTCCATGAAACTCCAATACACATGCTCGGATCATGTCTTTCAATGTTTAAGGGTGAAAAGTTTCACTGAAATGGAGTCGAGTTCCCATTTGTTTGTGTAAACTTTTCCAAAAGTTGGATAAAAATTTGAAATCTCAATTGAAGACAATAGATATTGGCACTCCATGATAGCTAACTATCTCTTGAAGGTACAAGAAAGCAAATGGTCCATTCGATATGTCATTTAATAGGCAAAAATTGTGTTGATTTGGTCAGATGATCAATGAATATCCAGATCGCATCATGATTCGTCGTAGTTCGAAGTACACCAGTCACAAAATCCATAGATATCTTTTCTCACTTCCACTCAGGTATTGGCAAGGTTGCAATAATCCGGCTGGTCTTTGATTTCAAGCTTCCACTTTTTGGCATGTTAGACTTTTCTCAACTTTTCTCAACATGTTTTGCAATTCTTTCTTCATTCCAGGCCACCAATAAAGATCTTGATTTCGTGATACATTTTTGTTGCACCTGGGTGTACTGAGTAAAGATTGTTGTGGGCTTAGGTTAAGAGTTCCTAGTGAAATTTTGGATCTTTACTATATGTAAGAACACCATCTGTTGAGATTCTGCACTCAATGTGTATTCTTTGGTGTTGTTTCTCTTTGGTCATGATGTATATTCATCACTTGTCTATCGAATTAAGATGCGTTCCTTTAATGTTGGTTGTACAGTTTGTGCCAAAAGTTGAGTACTATATAAGGACAAGAGTTTGAGTTAAATTTCTGCATTTCATTTTTCAATATTTAAGGTTTTGAATCTGTTATCCTACTTAACGCATCAGCAACATCATCTGCCTTACCCGGATGCTAACTAATGACACAATCGTAATTTTTTACCAACTCAAGCCATCGCCTTTGCCTCATATTAAACTCCTTATGAGTGAAAAATATTTTACGCTTATGGTTAGTGAAAATTTCACTTTTTCCACTATACAAATAGTGTCTCCAAAGTTCAAGAGAAAAGATTATCGTTGCCCATTCAAGTCGTGGGTTAGATAGTTCTTCTCATACGACTTCAACAGTCAAGAAGCGTAAGTACTAACCTTTTCGTGTTGCATAAGTACACACCCAGCCTATTTCTTGAAGCATCATTATAGATCACGAATCCTTCAATACCGAAGGGTGTAGCCAGTATTGGGTAAGTGTAATCTTTCTTTCAATTCCTGAAAACTCCTTTCGCATTCGTCATTCTACTTGAATGGCACATGATTTCGCGTAAGTTTTGTGAGTGGCATAGCAATCTTCGAGAATCCTTCTACAAATCATCGATAGTAGCTTTCCATCCCAAGAAAACTTCTGACTTTCGTAACATTTGTCGATTGTGGCTAGTCTCTGACTGCTTCCACTTTGCTCGGATCTAGTGATATTCCTTCTCTAGTGACCACGTGTCCCAAAAATTTTACCTTGTTCAGCAAAACATTACACTAGAAAATGCGGCATACAATTTTTTCTTTCCTTGGCTTTTGAAGTACCCTTGTCAGGTGTTGCTCCTTGGTTTTGGAGTACAAAAGTATATCATCTATAAATACGATTACAAACTTGTCTAAATATAGTTTTAACACTCGATTTATCAGGTCCATAAAGCCCGCAAGAGCGTTAGTCGGACCGAATAACATTACTAAAAATTCATAATGACAATATTTGGTGTTTAAAGTAGTGACGCACACGTCCAGCTTCTTGATCTTTAATTGGTGATATTCTGATCTCATGTCAATCTTTGAAAATACTGTTGATCCATAAAGTTGGTCGAAAAGATCGTCAATCCTTGGTAGATACTTATTCTTGATGGTATTGAGTTCTCGATAATCGATACATAACTTCATGGATCTGTTCTTCTTTTTAAAAAAATAGGACTGGGGCAACTAGGCTGTATAAAACCCTTGTCAAGTAATTTTTGCAACTGGAATTTTAAATCCTTTAATTCAGTTGGAGCCATTTGATATGGAGCTTTAGCAATGGGGAAAGTGCTGGCAAGGTTATCAGGGATGACATCAAAGATATCTCTTACTACAGGAAGAGTTTCAGTTGAGGATGTTCTTTCAACATCTATTTGGTTCAAACTAACGAAATAAGCCTTGTAACCATTTTTGAGGAATTGTCTGAGTTTGGTTGGGAAGATAAGGTAACCATAAGTGTTTCCACTAAATGAGATAGGATCTTTACAATCATGAGCACTTGGTAGTTAGAAAGCCAATTCATTGCCAAGGATGACATCAAAAAAATATATTGGCAGGGAAATATTGACTGCCTAAGTGAACGAAGCATTAAAAACTATTTGATTTAAGTTTTGCAATCCTCCCAAAGGGATATGGAGATAATATCGTGGTAGAAATAGAAAAATAAGATGAAAAGGAATGAGTAGCTCCTAAATCAAAATGAGTGTAGCCATTTTACCGTCCCCTGAAATGACGGCAGGACTTTCCACCTTGCTGCTGTTGGCTTCCATGGTAAAAACTCTAGCTGTTGCTAGTGAATTGAGCTTATTTACTTTAGCTGGACAGTCTTTTCCTAAATGCTTCTATTGTGCACAGGAGTAACAATGTCATGTTCCTTTGAAATAGTCACTATCGTAATTTTCTCCACATTTTTTGCACGTCGGGCGTGTATTGATTTGTTGATCGAATCTCTCCTTTTATTAGTTGTTGTGTCTCTACTTCGGCTACCATGTTTTGAGGTTGATCCAGGAGAGATATCCTTCTTCTGAAACTTGTTATACCTATTTTGATTGTTGCTAAAATTTTACTTCTGAAATTCTCATGCACTCATAATCATCTTCTGTTCAGCTTGTTCGGCTACCATGAGTCGCAGAAATCAAGATAAGTCTTCATACTTTTTAATATTTATACAGGTTTGAATCCAGGGTCAAAAACATGAATTTGAAGTCTTTGGAGGGAGGAGAAGAAAGCTGCTTTATTGGACGAACTCATGTGTGGTATTAAAATAAAACTAAAAACCAAAACCAAAACCAAAGAAAAAACACATTGAAAACAAAATGATACTTTTTCATCTCTCCCAAGAGACGAACTGAAACCTAACTGTGCAGCTCCCTTTTCATCCCAAATCCACACCCACAAAACCTATACCCAAAAAGTTTCAAGCCCCAAATTCTTTCGAAAGTGTCAAATCTCTCCCTGTCGAGGTGTTAATCGTTGTTCTTACTCCTTACTGTGGTGTTAACGGGTAAAAAATGATTCTTCACATTTTCAAAATTTTGGTTTAACCCCCATTCCACTCATATTAAGCACCGGCATGCCAAATCCTCGTGCATATGAAGTTTGAAGTGCAAATTAGTAATGTGAGACTTATCTGTCACTGGAAACTACAATTGCATTGGCATGAGTAGTTTAGTCAGAATGGTGAAGTAGTCGTAGTCCATAACGTGAAAGCATGTTGATGTTTCGGTCATGTGAAATTAATTTTTTCCACTCATATTTATAGTTTATAGAATACAGCCATGGAGAGAAAATAATAAAATAATAACTAAAAATGGAATTGGATGAAGTTATTTTCTTTTCTTTTTTCACTCATACCGCTTAATTTCACTAACGGCCATCCAAGATTTTTGTTTAAAGTTCGAAGTTTTGGTTTCGCCTCTTTATTTTTATGAGCAAGTATTGATAATATAGTAACTATTTGTTGTGAAAAGAATTGTACTCTATTTGAGAGATGTCATTGATAAGTCATTTCAAATTTTGTTGAAACTAATTTTATTGTTATTTAATTTGTAGAATATAGATGATGTGCAAAACGAGCATGATGAGGTATTGGTGGAATCTGATAATGAGAACGTCATGGATTCTATGAACGTAGTCGAATGTGAAAAATCGGGGGAGGTGGTGTAAATGTGCCTGAGGTGGGTGTGCTATTTAAAGATGAAAAACATATGTACGAGTTCTACAAAAAATATTCTTATGCCGTTGGTTTTCTAGTAAAGAAAATGAATTCGAAAAAGGGGAATGATGGGGTATTAAGATATGTGAAGTTGACATGATGTTGTGAAGGCAGAATAAACGGTAATAATAGCAGTTCATTGAAGCCGCAACCAACAATTAAGATGTGTTGTAATGCTAGGATATCTGCATCTTCAGATATTCTTGGAATCTGGAGAATTAATATGGTTCACCTTGACCACAATCATGAAACAAGTCCTTATAAGTCTGGGTTATATCGATGCAATCGACGTTTGAGTGAACATGTGAAATGGAAGCTTCAAGTGAATGATTTGGTTGGGATTCCATTGCATAAAAGTTATGACTCTGTAGTGGTAAAAGCATGTGAATATGAGAACATGACTTGCATTAAAAAGGATTACAGGAACTATATAGAACAAGTAAGTTGACTACGACTTGGAGAAAGAGATGTTGCAGCAATACAAGCATATTTTTCAAAAATGCAAGCAAAATTCCCAGGATTTTACTTTAGTATGGATTTAGACAATGAGTCGCATCTTATAAATATATTTTGGGCAAATTATCGGTGCAGGCAGGCATACAAGGAGTTTGGCAATGTTGTTACTTTTGATACCACATATCTCACTAACAAGTACGACATGCCTTTTACCCCATTTGTTGGTGTCAATCATCATGGACAATCAACACTGCTTGGTGTGGTTTGGTATCGAATGAAGACATGGATACTTTTGTAGGTTGTTTAGGACATGGCTTTAGTGTATGCATGGTGAAGCTCCACGTGGAATAATTACGGATCAAGATAAGACAATGCAAAATGCGATTCAAATTGTTTTTCCAAATACGAAGTATAGATGGTGTTTGTGGCATATTTTGAAGAAGTTACGAGAGAAGTTTGGATACCACGTTGATAATGATTCGATATTCGGGGCTATACATGGGTTGGTGTATGATTCACAATCCAGTCAAGAACTTGAAGACGGTTGGATAGCGATGATTGAAACGTATAGCTTGCATGAAAATGATTGGCTGTCGGGATTGTACGAAAATAAAGGGCGTTGGGTTCCCTGCTTTTTGAAAACCATTTTCTATGCAGGGATGTCAACAACACAGAGAAGTGAGAATGTGAATATGTTCTTCGATGGGTATGTGCATACGAAGACCTATTTGAAGCAATTTGTCGAACAGTATGAACGTGCCTTGAGGAATAAGGTTGAGAAGGAGTTCCAAGTTGATTTCAAGTCTTTTTCCCAAATGGTACTGTGTGCAACACAATCTGAAATAGAGCAACAGTATTGAACAGTACCATTGCTAAATTTAGGGAAGTTCAGAAAGAGTTCACGCGAAAGGTTTATTGCAATGCCATGTCTACATCTACAGAAACTGTTCATACGATGTACGGAAGGCTATATTATGTATGAAGGTGGTCGTAAGAAAAAAATGTTCCACGTCTCATTCATGCGACATAAATGTGAAATTGTTTGCAGCTGCCATTTGTTTGAGTTTCGGTGAATACTTTGCAGGCATGTGATTGCAATGCTGATATGGAATGACGTCACACATATTCCGGATAGGTATATACTGCGAAAATGGAGGAGAGATGTTAGTAGAGCACACACGAGGGTTGCGGTAAATTACGATGGATTAGTTAGTACTCTTGCACAATTGGGATACGAACAGATGTCAAAGGGTTTTACGTAGGTGGCAAGCCTTGCTGCAGATAATGAAATGCGAACGTGCAATAATGGATTGGATAAAATGTCAATCTAGAGAGCTTATGACCACAAAATAAAGTTCTGTATGTGTTTCCATTTCACATCATAGTACGCATGTCTTTAATGATTGTACTAATTTACCAAAAACTGCTAGTGAAAACATACTAGATCCGAAATTAACACGACGAAAGGGAGAGCCAAAGAAACTTCGGAAAAAGAGCCCATTGGAAATGGTATCAAAGAAAGCAAAGGTATGTTCTTTTATTTGCTTTAGATTTGCATTTGTTTCGAATTAAAAATTATTAAACAATGTTGATTCTGCCGTACAGTCCGGTGCGACGTCAAACACAAGTAAAAAAACAAAGAAATAGCACTATGGTTGATGGCGGAATGAACTTGGAGCCACCTCAACAATATTCCATGTCGACCCCAATATCATATTCGCACAATTCCATGTCGATGCCGGCTACAAATTTCATTCCTCCGCCCGCATGAAATGTTATGTACATTCCGGAAGGTATGAACATGTGTTAATATATGAATTTAAACATCACTTTTCATGAATGCATCATTAACTACGTCGTATGATATTCTATTGTAGGTCAAAGTTTTTAGTACTATTATCAAAACTTATTGATGAAAGGTGGCAGAGGCGTGTGATGTTATGACTGAAGAAAAAATTCGGGGATTGAGAAACTAGCTGAATTTAAATTGTTTATAGTGAATTTTGCTCCTATGATGCTATGAATTTGGACATAGAATTCGTGTCATTTAAAAATCGCCAGTTGTGGTTCACTTCTATGATTAATTTTATGTCCTTATCTACTTATTGTTAACAAAATTGGTCACTAGATTTGAATTTATTCTCATTAGCCTTTTCAATTTTTTTGACCTTTTTTCATGTGCAGCAAGTATAGGGGTTACCTATATACTTTCATTTTGTTAGTGGGAAAAAGTCATTTTGGCAACATGAGGTCACAGAATGTGGGATTAAGCCAATCAAATTGTTCTTGGCTAGTAAATTTGCCTGTGGAGACCTACATTGTCAAAAGAGCTCATCTGGTAATGGTCCTGGTAGATTATTCACTCAAGTCAAGAACTTTTAAGTTCTCAATTTGGGCAAGAATGAAATTTATTGGCCCTGTAAAATGGAGCTAGAAACAGAACATAAAATATTTTGAATAGCATCTAGGTATACAGATAAACACAACAACAAAATTTAATATGAATAAATAAGAATAAAAACATAAATTAAAGGGTTCAAGAAGCTTTAATATCAACTGAAGTATGCAAGAAGGTGGAGTGAGTTGAAGAACAAAATGTAAAGGGCATGCAAATGCAATAAATAGTTAAATTGGTTTACTATGCCGGTATGTAACACGGTCGCCGGAAGACGAAGCATGTTTGAGGTGTAACATCATCGGAAAATATGTCGGAAAAGGTGAATAACAAAGAGAGAGAAAGGGTCAGACTGTGTTAAAGAATTCATAACACTATAACTTCAACGCTTCGAACGAGAAAGATTGATGCCAAAGTGAAATACATAAAACAGTATTATACAACAAGACAAAACAAAAAGACTTTGTTGCCTAAATCCCCTGCATGGGAAGATTTGGAAACTGTGAGAATTTCCATGTAATACCCCGTTCGATTAATTTCTACTAATCATGTTGACCCTTCCCTTTTGCATTCCCTTTTGTGCTACCTTTTGCCTTGCAGATTGTCATGGTCATTGAAATTTGAAGTTCTTCTTTATCATTGAGGCGAACTCGAGATTGGAACATGTGTGACATATCTTCAACTCATTCATTCGTCGCCGGGTTAACGGAGGAAGTACTGTTGCTAGAGGATTGATGCTTGATCCGTCTTTCACAACCGAGTCCCAAAATCCACAATTGTCACTGCAGCAAAGAAATAATCTACCTTCACTGACCGTTTCTTTCTTCACCACGAAACACTTCTCGAATCCATGATTGCATAATGGGTATCGACATTTTTGTGTGCATTCGACAAAGAAGTGGCCCTTAGCTCTACAACTATGAGGGGAATAACTCAAATAAATAATTAGATGTAAAACATGCAAAACCTAGGTAGTATGCATACGATGAAGAACTTCACATTTCAAGAAATCAAGAAACAGATAAGCTCAATTACTTCAAATCTGGAAGAGTATTTTTATTATTTGAAGTTGTTGGGCAAGCGATGAAATATGAACATACAAAACACAACATAGAGGACCTTCATCAACATGTCCTTAATATGAAAACAAATTCAAGTAAATTTATCGAATTTGAGGAAATTTTTAATCAAATAAAAGGCATTCCAATAGACAGGAAAACGATATCATTTCATAACAGTCTTCTCGCAGTGTTCTATCTCACAGATAGAAGAAAAAATAAAGCTCATGATCATTCAAATGCATCAAGTTAAAATTCTACAACAACATTTTTACAACAATATTTGCCCAGGAGTTTCTCATTTTTTTTCTCCAAGGTCCAAGTCTGAAAAGGGCAAAATTCTAAAACAACAATTTTTGTTACACAAAAATTTCAGCCTTTAAATGACATTTGAATCAATTCTCCTCACAAAACAGTGAAATGGGGGTTAAACCAAAATTTCGAAAATGTCAAGAATATCAATTTTTACCTGTTAACACCTCTGTAAGGAGTGTGAACAAGATTAACACCTCGGCAGGGAGAGAGTCGACACTTTCGAGAGAATTTGGGGCTTGAAAATTTTTGGGTATAGGTTTTGTGGTGTAGATTTGGGAGGAGAAGGGAGCTGCATAGTTAGGTTTCAATTCGTCTTTTAGGAGAGGAGGGAAAGTACCATTTCTGTTTTCAATGTGTCTTTTCTTTGGTTTTGGTTTTGATTTTTAGTTTTATTTTAATACCACACAGAAGTTCAATAATGTGGTCCAATAAAACAACTTCCTTCTCCTCCCTCCAAAGGCTCTGCCACGTGGATTTTTTTCAAACTCATGTGTTTGACCCTAGATTCAAACCAGCTTTACTCTTTAATATATTCTCCAACTAACATAGATCCCTGTTGGAGGTGAATAAGCTCAGCCATTTTTTGATTTCTTGTAGTAGCGAAAATGTACTTATTTCGAAAGAGTTCGCAAAATCGTTCCCAAGTCATTTCAACCACATTTTCTAAGTGTTGGAGAGTGTCCCACCAATGTCGAGAACTTCCTCATAGCATAGAGGATGCACAATTAATTTTTTCTTCTTCAGGTACATGATTGTATTTGAACATTCTTTCTATCCTCTTAAGCTGGTATTCGACCTCGACCAAGTTAGTTATACCTTCAAAGGTTGGTTCATTGAGACATTGGAAACATTCACCGACATACTGAATGGTGCTACTTTTTCTATTTCGATTAACTAGTCGTGCCAATTGTTCTGCCTGAATTTCTACTAACTATGTTAGCTGATTAATAATGGTATACACACCGTCATTCACATTGGGAGGCATGTTCCTCAAATTACAGTTCTCGTCGCATATTATTATTATTATTAAATCCTAGAACTATAAACACTAAAATAAATTAATATGACTGAGTTTTGTCAAATTTATCAATATTTAAAAGGAGTTTCCCAACTTGTTCACGTGATGAAAGATTTCTTGGGAATCTATCATTAAATATTATTAACCTTAATTAGTACCATAGATAATTAAATAACTACCATTATCAACTAATCATTTTTTAACTTACCCGAGGATTCTAGAGTTCATACAAGACAAAAGTGATATTATAAATAATAGTCTATTCAACTTATACACATGATTCCACGGTCGGCCTTTTAGATTCCTGGGAAATGACACTTTCTTGAATATGAATATAACGCATTCTTTTGCTATATGTGCTCGTGACCAATTATTGTACCACTCTTTATAAACTTTATATTTTTATTACATTTCACTACAACTTTATTTCCTGTATCTGGAAAAACATATTCTCTCACTCTGCTTCCTCCCTCATTGTTTCTTACAATAAGCAGCTTCATTTAAATTATGGAGAACACAGAAAATTCTCCTTTTTCTTGAGATTTCCATACTAATGCATTTTCTAAATTTCATACATTTTCAACTGTGCTGGTTGAACCAGGCCAGATTGTAAAATATGATGATTTAGCAAAATGAATTTTCCTTACATTGATCATTTTGAAAGGTTTGGTTGGTTATATTTTGTGGGTTTGAGATGTGATATTTATGATCGGTCTATATGTTTATATTTATTGTAATGCTTGTACACGTGAAACCCTACTCCCTCCAAATTCTGAGTTCTATAACCGAGACTTATGTGACTCTTTTCTTAGAATTGATAAGGAGGTTCTTGTGTTCTAGTTTTGGTATTGCAGATAAGAGTCTTAGATATTCGGAGAAGTTGGATTTTGATAGATTAGAGGCCAACAAAGTTGTGTGTGAAAAGTCAATGACACGACGTGTAACTTATGCTATCGACCTCGTTCCTTCTAATAAAATTTTACATCTAATAGTGGCTACAATCATAAATCCTCATTATAGTCATCATTTGAGATATCAGAGGAGGATTTATGGATTATATGGCACATTATGACGAACAAGCCTATAATTTTGTGTCACATAATTTTGAAGAATATGATTCGTGGAACAGTTCCTGTAATGTGCTATTTTACGGTATGGACATTTGTGAGCTAACAGATGGGATTGGTTTGGAACCGAAGACCCACCACTCCAATGCCTCGACAAACTAGTTTTATTGGGTTTGTCACTCTACGAAGGATAAACTATAAATTGGTAGGAGGAAAAATAGTCTCAACGAAGAAGGGAAAGAACAAAGCTCGAGAAGAATTAGAGTTGGGGTCTAATTCTGTTGAGGAGGGCACCATAGTGAGTCGGTCAAAAGCCAAACCAGATCAGGTGTTGCATCTCCAAGAAGAATAAATAAAAGTGGCAGGGATTTTCAAGAGGATCACGAGAAATGGCGAAGGGACTTTGAAGCTCGTTTGCTCCAAGAAAATAAGCGTAAGTATTACTCTTGTTGTTGTTGTTATTGTTTTCGTATTATTCCTTTTCTAGTTTTGAAATATTATTTTCAGCCTGTGCTTATAATAACTAGACATATAGCCTTAGTAATGTACTAATTAGATTAAGATGTAAAATATTGAATATGAACCTAAGGAAAACTTTTTATCTCTCGACAATTTATTATTTTTTCATCATCATTTTTTTATCCATTTATTTTAAAATTCAGTAAGATATCAAACGAAAATCAACAACTTATTGATGGGCAAATTCTTTCGGCCGATTGAGACACGTTGGATGGTCTACAGAATCATGAAAATCTAGCTGCTCTGATACCATCACTTTATATTAAAATCTAGCTCTAACTAACTTAATCTTTAATTATTAAAAAAATTTCTTATTTAAATATGTAAGGTTATCTATGTTTTAGGAATTTAATATTGAAATAATTTCAAGGAAGAGTTGATGGTTGTCCAGAAGGGAATTCCATTGACTACATTCAAAAGTTATTATTATTTGTTGAACTCAAAAAATGATGACAACAGATGTCGGGCCCACTCATACATGAGCAAGCTAAATTTCAACACGTAAATGTAGATCAACGGTAGAGATCAATCAAAAATTGGACGTGGAAAAAGCTCAACGACACGAGACGTTTCTGTTCGGGTTTCGGCGAGATATCCGGGACACGATTGTGTAATAATAATCAATTGTTAAAAACTGGATCTGAAATTATTATGAACCAATGAGAGAATAAAATATATTATTGTGAGTGTTTAAAGTTGCATTAGCCCTCAATTGTTACATGGTGAGGTTTTTATAGTGTTACAAATAGAATGGTGACTATTGGATCAAATTACACGTGGCCTTATCTTCTCGGCCAAGGCATCAAGTTTTAACCATCTAGTTGACATTCATAGCTCTCCAAAGTATTTAATATTCTTACATTAACAAGACATAACACAAATATACTTTTTACAAAGGTCACGTCAATCATTCGAAAAAGATCTTATTTCAATCTTTACACGTGGGCCTTCACGAGTTGGAGAGCTTCGGATCCAAGTGCCTCAGAGTTACTTGGGCATCGGCTGAACAATAGAGCCTCGGATAATGGGCCTCAGAATAGTAAGGGCCTCAATATAAATAGAAGGAAGCAAGGCGGTTCGGTGGATCGGGTCCCACAGCTTAGTTTCGATGGCCACGTGGTAGTCCCTAGTAACGAATCAGAACAATAGTCCCCCTAAGTTCATATGTGATTATTTATGTTATGCGTGGACTTCAGCAATGATGTTGGACTTTAGCAATGATGTTAAAAAAGATTTTGAAATTTGTAGTCCATCATACTAGTCCTCCAAATCCAGGCATAGATATTTATAATGTATATGGAATTGATAGTTGATTTAGAATTGCTTCACCTTTAAGACAGCTGAATTTGTTTTGGAGCTAAGGCAGAGAATTGCTGAACTGTCGATGCTCAATACCTTTGAAGATAGCTGAATTTGTTTTGGAGCCGAGGTAGAAAATTGCTGAACTGTCGAGGCTCAATACCTTTGAAGATAGCTGAATTTGTTTTCGAGCTGAGGCAGAGAATTTTTGAACTGCTGAGACTCAATACCTTTGAAGATAGCTGAATTTATTTTGGAGCTGAGGTAGAGAATTGATGAACTGTCGAGGCTCAATACCTTTTATTTTGGAGCTAAGGTAGAGAAATGCTGAACTGCCGAGGCTGAAGTCACATTGGGGCCGAAGCAGGTCCATGGCCGAACTGCCGAGGCTAAACATTAGATCAATTGGTTTTGATATTGGTGCGCATGATTTAACGGGCTCTTGTACATTCTCGAGGTGGAGCAGCTGTAACAATACAACTTCCAATGCACGTACGGTCACTATATTAAATGCGCAATGATGACCAATTATGAGCATGCGTAATTCGTGGGGAGCATTCACGCATTAAGGCCAATGCGTGAAACTTACGAATCGATCTGAGGCGTTGATATCATAAACTATTTAAATTTTGTGGTTCAGATTGAACGTAAATTTGGGCTGCTCTGATTAAATGAGCCTCGATCCAATAGCTGTGATTCAATCTCCTTTTTGTATAAAGGCCAAAATCTTTATCATTTTAGAACTTTACCTTCGCAAACATTCCTCGAATTCTCTCTTTCTCTCCATTCCTCAGGAGTTTTCCAGTACTATTTTATTCTCTGGCGAGTTCTGTAGATCTCAATTCTTGTTTAAGTATTCCTTTGTGAAAAGATTTCACAACCTTTGTTTAATTTTTTGTAATTTCTTCTCTTTTCTTCAACTGTCATGGCTTTCAAGGCATCTGGGAGATTACTGTGGTGAGGTTTGGGGAGGAGTCGGTATCTGGAAGGTCAATAGTGGTACAGTATGAGTGAGGAGCCAATAGACTATGAGGCTGGTTGGGGGGCTGCTACGTTTCCTTCGTGTGTGACCTCTGCAAAATTAGCAAAATTTAGGCAAAAATATTGCATTCCTCATTATGTAGAGCTGCTAGTACCGAGGCCCATGAATGCGTGTGTTTTTCGAGGCCCAGGTGCGTAGCCTTTAGTGAATTATTGCTCAAGGCAAGAATGCGTCCGCCTCGCATCCCTTCTTTAGGGCGGTACAGAGGACCTTCATGTTATCCCTCACCCAAATCCTACCAAACGGGTGGAGTCAATTGGTAGGGGTCTACTTCCTCTAGAAGAAGGTGTCCTTGGGCGAGGACATGCATCTTCATGTATTCCAGACCATTTTCCAAGCCAGGATACTTAGGAAGGATGATTCTAAGGGGTGGTATTACATCACCCCATGGGAGGCTCAAGCTCCCTTTGTAGTGGGGCTTCCTTCCTTTATTAAAAGTTGGAAAGATTCCTGGTTCTAGGTGAGGGGGAGGTGGCAGATGGTGGAGGGGATACTGTCCTAGCTTGCACAGTAACTACCCAGTACTACGAAGCGCGTAAGTGCCTCGCCCTTCATAGCTTGTAGTTTACGATTGATCTTTTGTACTGACCTTTCTTTTTTCTATTTGCAGATTCTGGATCGTGTTACGAGCTTCAAGAGGCGGAGTGGGAAGTAATTGAAGATATTTATAAGCGATTGCTGAAGCTTTCGGAGCTTTGACCATCTTATCAACAGGAGTAGATATTTTATGGAATTTGGACTGATGGCCTCCAAGGGTATGAAGCTCTGTCATATCTTCTTTCTTAGTTGTAAGCTCCTGACTGTTGTCATTTTGTAGATAAATTTGTGAAGAAGGAATACTTGATCCCTGACATGGCCACCATTCTAAAGGCCACTGCTCCTGCTGGTACAAAGGCTCTAAAGCCTTCATCTTCTTGCGCCAAGCAAGTGAGGAGCAGACTAGAACATCTCAGCAAGGCCCATGCTAAGAAGGGCGCCTCAGAGGAAATTCCTAAAAAGGTTGGGGCTTCTGACAAGGGAAAAGGAAAGGCAGAGGAGCCCTAGAAGAAGAGGAAGCTGGTTTACAGCAGTAGGGCCTCTGTGAAGTTCGGTTCAACCGTTTCTCATCCCACTAAGGATGCTCCACCACCGCCTAAGCTTTTGGAGTCGGCGATGAAGGCAGTGAAGGTAGAGAAGGTGAGAAAAGCCAGTGAAGAGGCTGAGAAGGAGGAGTCATCAGCCTCAGAGGCAACAAAGAAATGCCAGGCTGAGAGGACCCCAGGCAAGTATGGGAGATTTTTGGTTGGGAAAGAGGATAAGATTGCCCCGACGGTGATAGAGATAATGTCGCTAGAAGTAAGGGGCCACTGAAAATTTTAATAAATTTTGGACAGAGAGGTGGTAAATGTACGTGTCCACATGTGATGCAGTGGACCTCACTGCCACTTTGGCGAGTCAAAGTGCTGGGGATTTCGGGGTGGCTCTAGAATGTCAAGAAGTCTTGGCTGACATTCAGCAAAGGAATAAAGCCTCAGTGGACAAGCTAGCTGACGCCGAGGAGAAAATAAAGAAAATAAGAACTGAGGCTGAGGAGGCGAGCGGATGGAGGATGAGGTGAAGTTGGGCTCTGCCTTGGTTGAGATAGAGGCTCTGAAGAAGGAGGTATATGAGTCTCAATGTGAAGTGGCCTCTCTCACCAAGAAGATGGAAACTTCAAATAAATATCAGAAACTCACTGCTAGGGCTTTGGAGAAAGCCATCCTCGATCTTGCTGAGTGTCGGGACGCGAATCTGTTCATGGAGAGCCAAATCAAATACTACGTAATTGACGCTAAGAAAGCAACAGCTGAGGCTCAATAGGCTGGTGAGGCGGCAATGCAAAACTACATTGCCAACTTCCATTTGACTAAGGAGTACTAACGCTTCGCCATCTACTGGAGGAAATTCGCTTATGCCAAAGTGGTGGGAAGGGTTGAGGAGCCCTACTCAAATCTCAATGCCTCTGAGCTTAGGGATGAGTTTATTGAAGAGGTACCTTAGGCCCCTACTGAGAAAGCTGTTGAAGAAGAGGTTCCTCCTGAAGAGGCTTATGATCAAGTTGCAACCAAAGCGTCTGCCACTGAGGCATAAGTTCCTCCACCTCTTCAGCAATAGTTTTAGGTTTATTTAAATTTTGTAACGCCTCTGGCCTCTGATGTACTTGCATATATGTTTAATAAAATAGTTTCTATACTTCCTATTGTTTACAATTGTCATTTTTCTTCAAAGTAAAATAACTATGATGAACTGCTTCGACAAATTGCAATCTGGACCTCGTTCGAACTAAGCTTAACCAAGTATTGAATTTAAACTGACTAATGTACCTTTAATTACTCAGGCTTTAAATCGTTACCTTGAACGAACAAATTAATACTCAACTTGGCTAAACTTTGGACTTCAAATAAATCGACATTGTCAAATAACTTAAAGTTTCAAAGGTACTTTAATTTTTAGCTTTGTGAAAGGGTGGCATGTGATGTATGCCCCGAAGTTCAAACGAGGTGGTCCTTTTTGGGATTGGATCCCCTCTTCCGAGGCACCGCACTTCTTTACATGGAGGATGATTCATCCATGTAAAGGCTTCTCCCTTAACGTTCAGCCTCATCAAAGGGAGGCATGTGATGTGCGCCTCGGAGTTCAAACGAAGTAGTCCCTTTAGGGACGGATCCTCTCCTCCGAGGCGCCCATGCTTCCTTACATGGAAGATGGTTCATCCATACAAAAGCTTTTCTCTTTACGTTCAGCCACGTCAAAGGGAGGCATGTGATGTGCGCCTCGGAGTTCAAATAAGGTGGTCCCTTTAGGGATGGATCCTCTCCTCCGAGGTATCCACGTTTCTTACATGGAGGATGGTTCATCCATGGAAAGGCTTCTCATTTGGCGTTCAGCCTCATCAAAGGGAGGCATGTGATGTGCGCTTTGAAGTTCAAATGAGATGGTCCCTTTATGGACTGGATCCTGTCCTCCGAGGCACCCATGTTTCCTTACATGGAGGATGGTTCATTCATACAAAGGCATCTCCCTTAACGTTCAGCCTCGTCAAAGAGAGGCGTGTGATGTGCGCCTCGGAGTTCAAACAAGGTGGTCCCTTTAGGGACTGGATCCTCTCCTTTAAGGCGCCCACGCTTTCTTATATGGAGGATGGTTTATTCATACAATGGCTTCTCCCTTGATGTTCAGCCTCGTCAAAGGGAGGCATGTGATGTGCGCCTCGGAGTTCAAACAAGGTGGTCCCTTTAGGGACTAGATCCTATTCTCTGAAGTGCCCAAGCTTAACAACCTTTCTTGAAACAAAGATTTTATTTATTTGCAAAGGCAGGGGAAAACTTCCAGCAACAAGTTACATTTACTGGTAATACATTTGTAAATGCTCGACATTCCATGGATGGAGTTGAACATTTCCATCCATGTCTTTGATCAAGTAGGTACCAGGTCGAGTCTCTCTTTCAATATGGTAGGGTCCTTCACAGTTTGGTCTCAAGGTGCCTACTCCTGACTCCTTAGAAGACAAGAACGCTCTACAAAGCACCAAGTCATTTACCTAGAAGGACCTTTTCCTCACCTAACGTTATAGTACCAGGTCATCTTCCCTTGATATGCTGCCAACCTCAACTGGGAGTCATCCTTTTTTTCTTCGAGTAAATCGAGCTCACACCTGAGGGGCTCGTCATTTGATATCTCGCTGAAGTGTATCCTTCGGGGGGAAGGTAGTCCCACATCTATCGGGCTCACAGCCTTGGTATCGTAATTCATTAAGAAAGGAGTCTAGCCAGTTGGGGTCGTACTTGTAATTCGAATGGCCTACAGTACTTGTGGCAACTCATCCACCCAGGCTCCCTTAGTCGTGTCAAGTTTTTTCTTCAAATGTGTTTAATAGTTTTATTCACAGCCTCGACTTGCCCACTAGCATGGGGATGATGAGGAGTAGAGAAGTATTTCTTAATTCCCAGCTCTTCACAAAGGTCTCTTACCTTTTTGTTGTCAAATTGGTTTCCATTATCTGAGATGATCGAGTGGGAAATTCCAAACCATCATATGATATTCTTCCACGGAAATTTGGAGGTATTAACCTCCATGATCTTTGCTAGAGGTTCGACTTCTACCCACTCTATAAAGTAATCAATTGTAACAATGGCGAAATTAGCACTTCCTCTGCCATTGGGTAAAGGGCCAATGAGGTCCACACCCCACTTGCTGAAAGGCCAAGGGCTGGACACTGCTACCAATTCCTGGGAGAGTTGTCTTTGGACATTAGAGAAGCGCTGACATTTATCTCACCTCTGGACAAATTGAATGGTGTCTTTTTTAGGGTGGGCCAATAGTACCCTTACCTTAGCATTTTTCTTGCTAAAGCGAGCCCTCTCGAGTGGTTGTCACAAACCCTTTTCTTGGATTTCACGGAGAACACATGTGGCTTCCTCCCCTCCCACACATCGGAGGAGAGGTGAAGAGAATCCGCGCTTATAGAGAATATCATCCATTAGCACAAAATGTGCGGACCTCCTCCTCAGCTTGTAGGCCTCTTCTCCATTGTTTGGCAATATCTGATCTTTAAGATAGGCCATAAAGGGTTGCATCCAAGTTGGGGTTCCTTCCATCCACATCACCTCTTCCGTAGAGGTGGATGACCTCGAGAGGTGCTCGATTGGCACCACAGTTAGCAACTCTGAATCCTTGCTACTAGCCAGTTTAGACAAGGCATCAACGTAGGTATTTTCAGTGCGTAGGATCTGGATCAATTTAAATTTTTTAAAGGAGGGGACCAAGCTCATTACCAGCTTAAGGAAGGTGTACATGGCTTTATCTCTGGCTACAAAGTTGCCATTAATATGTCCTACAATAAGTTGGGAGTCACTGTTGATAAGTAACCTCCTTACTTGCATTTCTTTGGCTAGCATTAAGCCTACAAGAGGGCCTAATACTTAGCCGCATTGTTGGTGGCCTTAAATCCAAACCGTACGGTGCAGTTCAACTTATGACCTTCAGGACTTACTAGTACCACACCAGCGCCTGAACCTACTTTGCCGGCTGAGTCATCCACACATTTGTTCCACGTGGGGGGCTCGGCAAGCTCCATTATTTCGTCTATGCCAGGGAAACTGGCGAATTCCTCCACAAACTCTGCTAGAGCCTGGGCTTTGATGGCGGTTCTTGCTTTGAAGAGGATCTCAAACTCGCTCAACTCTATAGCCCATTTCAATAATCTCCCCGAGGCATCAGGCTTTTGCAATACTTGCCTGAGTGGGAAATTGGTTATCACATGTATCGTATGGGCTTGGAAATAGGGCCTAAACTTTCTTGATGTGGTGATCACTGCCAGGGTTAACTTCTCTATGTCTAGGTATCGAGTTTCAGGTGCTAACAGTGACTTGCTAATGTAATAAACCAGTAGTTGGGTTGGGTATTCTTCCCTAACAAGCACTGTGCTTATGGCCTCATTGGAGACAGTCGAGTAGAGCTGTAGTACTTCTCCCAACTTGGGTTTCGAGAGGGAGGCCTGCCTTATGTGCTTTTTCAGCTCCTAGAAGGCCTCTTCATTGTAATTTCTTTTTTCCTTTCAAAATTTTAAAGAAATGGAGGTATTTGTTGGTTGCCTTCGAGACAAAACGGCTCAAGGCTACCCAACCGGTTAAGCTTTGCACTTCCTTCGATTTTTTATGAGACTTCATCTCAATCAGTGCCTGTATTTTCTAGACATTTGGCTCTATACCCCTTTGGTTGACTATGTACCTAGGAACTTGCCTGACGTGACCCCTAATGTACACTTGATGGGGCTCAACCTCATATGGTACTTTCGTAATACTTGAAAGGCTTTGTCGAGGTAGGTTATGTGGTCGCTAGCCTTCAGACTTTTGACAAGAATGTCATCTACATAAACCTCCATCTTGTTGTCGAGTAAGTTGGCAAACATTTTATTCATAAGTCTTTGGTAGGTGGCTCCGACATTCTTTAACCCAAAAGACATCATTCGGTAGCAATAGAGTCCCCTACCAGTGATGAAAGACGTGTGCTCTTCATCACTTGGGTACATAGAGATCTGGTTGTAATCGGAGTAGGCATCCATGAAGATCAAGGACTCATGTCCAGCGGTGGAATCTACTAGTTGATCTATTCTCGGGAGTGAGAAGCTGTCTTCATGACAAACCTTGTTAAGGTTAGAGAAGTCGATGCATACCCTTCACTTCCCGTTATCATTTTTCACTAAGATCGGGTTGGAGACCCATTTCGGATAGAGGGATTCTCTAATAAAGCCATTCTTAATTAACTTCTATACCTCTTTCTTCAAGGCCTCATATCGTTCTAGGTTTAAAGCTCTTCTTTTTTGTGTGTACGAGGCAATATTAGGATCAATTTTCAAGTGGTGGCAAATGACCCTGAGGTCAATGCCTACCATATCCTCATGCCTCCAAGCAAAGACATCCCAATTCTCACATAGGAATTTCTTCAGCCTTTCTTTGAACTCCAGAGCCATATTCCTGCCCACCTGTAGTAGCCTAGTGGGTTCCTCTACAGGGAAACTTTCCAGCTCCTCCATCAGGGCCGCTTGAGACTCTGTCTCGATAATGCGGGGGTCAATTTCATCAAATGTGGGCATCTCTTTGGGAGCGCCCATGTCGAATCCACCAGTTATCATGTTAATGTAACTGTGTTCGGCTTTCCTGACAGAGTTTAAGTAGCATTCTCGGGCTCCTCTTTGGTCACCTTTCACCATTGTCACACCCCGTTCAGTTGGAAATTGCATAGGTGGTGGATCGAAGTGACGACTCCGAGTTCTTTTAACGCAGGCCTCTCTAACACCCCGTGATAGGCGAACCTATTATCAACTATCAAGAATTCCATAAAGTTCAATGTTGCTAAGGGTGGCTCTCCCATCTCCACAGCAAGCGTGATCTTACCCCTCGGGATTATGCTATCCCCTGTGAAGCCATACAAGGAAGTGCGCATAGGGGTTAACTTGTGATCTAAAATCATCTTGTCAAACGTGGCCCCGAATAAAATGTTGACGGAGCTTCCATTGTCTACCAGCATTCGTTTTAGTCCATTTCGAGCTACCACGGCCCTCACGACAAGGGCATCACAATGGGAGCAGTGGACACCCTCCGAATCTCTATGTGTGTACACGACGGGGGGTTTGACTACTTCGGGAACTGCTATCCACTATATAAATGGTCAGCGGGGGGCATTTATCCTCTCTGGCATAGTTCCTCTGGAAATTCCTTGTTTCTCCACCGACATAAGGGTCTCCAAAGATCATGTCAATCTCATGTATGAGGACATTGTCTACTCGAGTTTGACAGTCTCTTCGCTGTCCACCCCTTGATCTTTTCTCCTCATGTTCTCTCTATCGTCAGGGAGAGACTTCCCAAAGGCGGCGTGGGAGGGGGGTGCTCATCACGTCTAGGCTCTTGTTCATGCCTATGTGGGGGCCTGTTTCTCTGTCGTAAATCTTTTCGTTGATCATTTTGGGGACTTGCCCGCCTGGGGTGGTGGGCAATGTCTCTACAGTTTACCATGTCATGGCTGTAAGAATGATGACACATGCACTATTTGGAGAGGTTTGGCCTACCTCGAGGTCCCAAACCTCGCCCCTGGCCTTGTCCCCTTCGGGGGGCCTGCTGCGCAGGTTCAGTTCGTCGAATATTGGCTTCGAACGTGACGTTTTCATAGGCTAACGTGGGCACAGCGTTCAAGGTGGCTGTGGCAAGCACCTACCTCGAGCGGGGGGCGATTTCGCTGCCAGCCTAGTTCCATTGATGATACATTAATAGGAGGCAGGTCCTTTTCCATGCTGCCTCTGCTGAGGCTGGAGGCCTTGACTAGCCCTATTTCTGTGGTCAATCAACTCTTCGTTGATAATTTCTTGCCTCATCATTTCTAGTAATGTATCGTAGGTAGTCGGGTCCCGATTCTGGACATCTCTCCAAAATAAGGTGTTCATGTTTAAGCCTCCTCTTAGAGCCGATGAAGCTTCACGATCAGTGACTTGAACACAATGTGTCATTTCATCCGTGTAGCGGGACAGAAAACTTTATTAGGTCTCACTGGGCTGCTGCCTCATGTCCTGGAGGCATTGGATAGGGGTCTCTCCTTCCTTGCTTACTGTGAATCTCTTTAAAAAGGTGGTTTTAAACTCTAGCCAACTTCTGATGCTCCCGGCGGCAACTTGCTATACTAAATTTTAGCTGCTCCGCTAAGAGTTAAATGGAAAGCCCTGCATTTCACAGTTGGAGTAGCGCCTCTCAAGCTCGTAGGTTTTATAGCTATTCAAATGCTTAGCTGGGTCACCTCTCTCATCATACTTTGGTATCTTGGGCATCACATAATGGCTCAGAACCTGAGCATTCCTCAACTCTTGCGAAAATGGCAGGTTGTCATCATCATCATCCAAGTCACAAAATCTCTAGGGGCTATCTGAATCATAATTCGTATCGGCCTCATACCTCGATAGTGGTGCAGAAGGTCATGCCTGGTTTCCCGCCTCCCTATCTCTCCTTCGACGTTTGTGCCGAGGCGGCACAACTCCAGGCATATTCTTGCCTTTCCTTCAGTTACCAAGTGGTTGGGGCCTATTTCGTGGTGCTGGTATTTTATGTCCCTATCGATGCCTCAGTTCTGCTGGGCTTAGCCAATCAAGCACTCTGATGGATCTCTGAGACCTATGCTCTGTTTCATATTTTGAGGGGAAGTTATCTTCCTTGTTAAATGGGGCCTCGGTGGGTCGGCCTGAGCGTAGTTTGAAGAGACATCGTCTCCTACTTCCCTTTCAATGGGGTTAACTCTTTGTTTTGCACTTCATCTCCCTGCTGGTATTGCTCCTGAGGGGCAAAGGGAGGAATTGGACGTCCTCCATGGCCTTGCACTTGCATCACTAAAACCTGGATGACTAAATTTTGGTTGGTAATACTCCTCATGTTGGCTGCCATAGTTGCCATTTCTCTCGTGAGCTGAGCCACTAGTCTTCTCCCGCCTCGTTTATAGTGGTGGTGAGGTTGATGCGGACCTACATGGCCGGCCATGGCTGGGGCATCATCATCCATTTCCCTCACACGCCTAGGAGGGAGACGACCTTCTGAGCTCATCTCTTTTCAAGCCTAAGACTTCAAATATTTTCCAACTCTAAGGGCTTTCTCTTGTTCATTTCTAAGAACAAATCATTTTTCTAGAGGGATGCCCCAAACTATTTCCTTAGTAAGCTTTTTCCATGGGGTTGCTCATGGTTATAGTGTGGTTTCCCATAGACGGCGTCAATCTGTTGACCTCAAAAAATGCTACCAACAGATGACTGGCTCACTCGTGAACGCGCAAGCTAAATTCCAACACGTAAAGGTAGATCAATGGTAGAGATCACTCCAAGATTTGACGTGGAAAAAGCTCAATGACACGAGACGTTTCTGTTCAGGTTCCGACGAGATATCTGGGACACGATTGTATAATAATAATTAATCGCTAAGAACTTGATCTAAAATTGTTATGAACCAATGAGAGAATACATTATTACTGTTAGTGTTTAAAGTTGCATTAGCCCTTAAGTGTTACATGGTGGGGGTTTGTCTAGTGTTACAAATAGAATGGTGACCCTTGGATCAAATTACACGTGGCCTCATCTCCTCGGCCAAGGCATCAAGTCCTAGCCATCTNCATGAATTCAATCTTTGCACGTGGGGCCATCACGAGCTGGAGAACCTCGAATCCAGGAGGTGACTCAGAATTCTTGGGCCTCGGTTGAACAACAGAGCCTCGAATAAGGGGCATCAGAGTAGCAAGGATCTCGGTATAAATAGAAGGAGGCCAGACAATTCGGTTAGATCGGGTCCCACAGCTTAATTTTGATGGCCATGTGATAGTTCATAGTAAAGAGTCAGAACATTATTTCTAACTTGTGTTTAGACAAATAATTACCAATTTAGAATTTATTATTTAATTACATAGAAGGTTATTGTTTACTTCTTTGACCAAATTAAATTACTATAAATTATTTGTGGTGGCGCTTCTTCTATAAATAGTCCAAACTGTCACCTTTTTTTTCCTCTTATTAATTTACATGAAATATTTTTTAATTATGACTAGGTAAGTAAATAGAATGAATAAGCAATAATTGCATATGCAAGTTAAATATTAAACAAGAGTAAATGAAATAGCTAAAGCAATGTACTTTGAATATTAATTTTTTCAGGTGATAACATATTTAAGGATTTTGCTATATGTACATCGGGATTGAAACTCCAGTGCACAGCTCCCTTCACATCAAAGGAGCCACAAATTTTTTATTGAATGTGGGATTCCATCTTTTGTGAGAGGGGTGTACACCAGGGTGTCAACCACGGTGTACAAATAGTAAAACCCTATATTTAATAATCATGCTTAAAACATTATGAAACTATATTTCTAGTACACCGCTAAGTGTGTGTGTGTACCAAAATACTTCTCTTTAAATTAATATACACTAATATTCATTCTTATACTTGTAGTAAACATACAACCCTTTTAGATGAAATGTGCGAGAGTTGTAAATATCGGTATAAATAGAGACATCTCCCATGTGATATATCCAAGCAAATATATGGGGTAAGACCCCACGTACTCACTTATGACCCGACGTATTTCAAATCAACTTGGGAATATTCACCACCTCTCATTTGTTATCGTCACATACTCGAAGTTCATCGTTACCTTAAAAAAAAAAAATACTACATACACGATACATTCAGTGAGTGATGCATGAAATAGAAATTTCTTTGCTACACTATTTATTTAGTTTGGGCCTTTAATTACGTATAAACTTGCATTGTGCCAGAATTTCAACCTGTCAATTAATTGTCCTTCTTCCATTTTTCTAGTAGAAGTTGATCACATTTATGTGCCATGAAATTTAATGGAACAATTACTATTACCTCCAATAATTCTATTTAATTGGGTAAATCTTTTACTTATGCACATATCTTGTCCAATAAATTGACACTTCTCTAGCATTAATTATTAAGGCCCCTATGAATGTACCGTTATGGCTCTATAACACAGTCAATATAACTTACAAGATATAATGAACATAACAATTCAAAAGTATTATTATTTGACAATAAAAAGAATTAAAATAACAATATAATGAAACAATTAGTAAAACTTTATGACACATGTATAAAATTTGCTCATCAGAATTTTATTCCTTATTCATCAATTCTTCTTTAGCTCCACTCACCTTTGGTAAATTTATCTGTAAAAATCAGTCCTCATGTTAATTGATTTTGGTGAATAAAATATAGGGAATAAAAAAAGAAACATGGAGACTGGGGGCGCCCTCATTGTGCCCATGTGAGCATTAAAGCACACGTGGGCATTAAAGTGCCCACCTTTAAGCACTGGAGCGCCCTAGATTGCCCCAATGGTCATCATCTGGATATTGAGCCACATTATATTCTTATATTTTCCTCTCTACCTCTTCATTTTCTTCTATTTCTTTTACAGAGAGTTGTCCTTCTCACTTGTGTTTCCTTCTTCTCTCAATAATTGATGTATTAAATAGTGTTTGAAAGTGATGCTTAATTCGATGGGACTCTGGGTATTTATATTATCAACGAGATTATTATCTAAAATTTCGAGATTACTTGGTATTAAATGTAGGTAAAATTGGTGATTTCTCATTGGTCCATGAGTCACTTTATTAAATGCAGGGAAATTTGGTAAATTTCCATTGGTCCGCAACTCACCAATGTGTTAGTCCTAGCTCTCCATTCATTATTGCGGGGTGTAATCTTTTTACGTCGTTAATTTTCATTTATCAATTATCTTTATCCTACTATATTTATTATTTAATGTATTTTACTTATTATTACCCTATTTATTCTTAACTTATTGACAATCACATTACTTAATTATTTGATAATTGTTACTTTATGGCTTAAAATATTTTTGATATTACATCCTCTCTCAGCTTCTTACTAAAAAATGCTATCGGTTGACCACCTATCCTACATAAAAAGGGCTTCAATTCCTATTTCTAAGGCATCACATTCAATCTTAAAAGTTTTGTTAATGTTAAGCAGTGCTAAAATAGGTGTAGGACACGACTTGTCATTAATAACATCAAATGTACTTGATCAGTGTCTCAATGAAAACTAGCACTTTTTTTCATAATTTCAGTGAATGGTGTAACAAGTATGTTAAAAATTTTAACAAAATGTCTATAAAAGCTAATTAAACCATTGAAGCTTCTTACCCAATGATGCTCTTAGGCGTTAACCACTCCTTGATGACTTTTATTCGTCTTCATCCACTTCAATACCACTTCAATACCTTTTATACTAATAACATAACAAAGAAAACATTTTTTTCATGCAAAAGATACATTTCTTAAAATTAGCATATAGTTGATCACATCTCTAAACATCAAGCACACATCTCAAATGCTTAAAATGCTCATCGAAACTCTTGATGTATGCTAGGATGTCATCAAAATTTACTACTACAAATTTTTCTATGAATGCACACAATACATGGTTCAATAATCTCATGAAAGTAATAGGTACATTGGTAAGACCAAATGATATAACTAACAACTCATATAGCCCATATTTAGTCTTAAGCAGTCTTTCAACATCCCCTTCTTTTATTCTAATTTCGTAATAGCCACTTTTAAGATTGATTTTACTGAAAATACATGAGCCATGTAACTCATCAAGCATATCATCTAATCTAGGTATGGAATGACGATACTTTACTGTTATATCATTGAATGCCCTGCAAGTAATGCACATTTTCCATGTCTAATCATTTTTAGGTATAAGTAACACTGACACAGCACATGGACTTACGCTTTGCCTTATGTACGTTTTGCTTATCAATTCCTCAACCTACCTTCGAAACTCATTTGTCTCCTCTGGATTACTTCTATAGGCTGGTCGATTTGGAATAATAGTTCCAAGTACAAAATCAATTTGGCGCTCAATATCTCTAATGTGCAATAACCCGCTAAGTATTTTCTCAAGAAACACATCCTCAAATTTATGAAACGAAGATATAGTTAAACTATGGAAGAATTTGTTAGTTTCATCAAGATTAAGGTTGGATTCCATATATACTAGTAACATCATAGGTTAGTTTGCAACGAAAACCCTTTTAATCTCACTTTTTTTTTGTACAAAAACTCAAAGCGATATATGCAAAAACTTTGGTACATCACTTGTCTAAAACTTCAAACTAGTGGCACCTTCAATTGATCAAATTGATCCCCAATTCTAAGGAGGCATTTTTTTTTGTTATCTATGATAATATTATTTGATGCTACCAAACGTTGCACCTGTTGAATTCTGAGCTTGATGATTGAGGATGAGCACGAACTAGATCTTCCGGTACCTGAAACAAAGGCGTCGAGGTGTGTCATCGCCGCCCCTCCGATGCTTAAGTCAGAGAGAGAATATAAAGAAACTTTGATGCTGAGAATTGTATGTAAAAACGTACCTGAATAATGATCCATAGTTCCATATTTATAGAGGTAGATAGTGTATTCCTAATAGGACTTGGCTTGCTAAGTGTCCTTATCCTTAAGAATTCTTCTAGAGATGGGTATTCTACTACTGTAGGTCTAGTTGGACTAGGGCACTCAGTGACGTATTTCTTCTGGACATAAGAGTCCTAACTTGAGGTGTTTGAATAGACTTGGGATTCCTAGAAGGCATAATTGGTCTTATGCCTGAGGGTAGTTTCAAGCATAGAAAAAAGTTCGAGGATACAACAATTTGAATACTAGCTCGAGGATACATCCCAAGGACTACTGTTACAAAACAGGCAAAACGGTACTGTGTATGATCGAGCATACTCGCGAGTTGCTCGAGTACCACGTTTCTATCCCGAGGATTCGGCGTGTCCCACGAGAATAAGTGAAAGCTATAGTTATTAATGCTCGAGCAAAGAGTAGTGATATCACTATTCAACTTCATATAGTTGACATACATCCATATCGCGAGCCTTTCTTCTTTTGACAACCAACAATGGTGCAAACATTAATGCGTCTGATAAAACCATTCTATAATAATTCTTGTAATTGAATTTTAAGTTTTTGTACTTCAATTGTTAAGGAACTTTTTGAAATTGGATTTGTACCTTGCTAGATCAATAGTAAACTTAGACCTCTCTTTATGAAGTGGGCACCTCCAAGGTCTTTTAGAAATACCTCTGGACATTTTAGAACCACTTGAACATCTTTAAGGATTAAATTAACTCATTTTTACCTGTTACGTATACTAGAAACAATGATAAGATAAGTTCTGTAACAACTTATCAGCCTATAATACCGAAATAAGGCCGGTAAAGGCTTGAGAATCGGAATTCTTCATTTCCCAGTTAATGGAAATATCACATTTCCCTTAATATAGCAATTAGTGGCAAAACTCTTGAACTTAGACAATCAAAACATACCAGAAATAAAATCGTATTGTTTATTACTTAGAATGACCCAGTCTAATTGTTCCATTATTTTAACAAATTTTCAACCTCACGAATTCTCTTATTGCATCGCATTTTCAAAACTCAAGGTAAAGCTGAACATCGAGGGACTCTCTGTTTCGTTTGAGGAGGGTATTGTGGAAGGGACAATTGTAGTAGTGGTACCAAACCTTTCATTAAGTAGTAAACTTTGTTCAAACCTTTCATTTGTGCAAACCTTTCAAAATATCGCAGCTGAAATCCAAATTGATTGTTTCTTTTAGTTTGACCGCTAATCAATTAGATAATTGATTTTGACAATAATTTTGACTAATTTTAAAATGTTAAAATGATAACTTTATATTTTTATAATAAAATAAAACAATCAAAAAATTAAAATTAAAAATTCATTTCCACATTCTTCTTCTTCTCCATCCATCCCACACACCCCACCCCAAATCTGGGAAATCAAAACCTAAAATTTCTTGGCCTACATATTCTGGGAATTGGGGACTTTAGTCCCTCAAACTATTTTCCCAGAATTAATAAAATTTTTTGGTTTAATTGTATTTACTTCTTTTTTATGTCCCTGTTTATTCCCTCTTACTACTAGAAATTTACTGCCTCCATCAAGGAGGTAATCTGTTTTTCTCCACCTAGTAATGGTTGTAATGTAAATATTGAGCCAATGGAATCATCAAATTGCCTTCACAAGGCACGCGTAGTTCATCGGAGCAGGTTCATTTTGTTCATGGGCTACAGTCATTCTAATATAAGCTTGATTACCCACCTAAGAATCTATGACACCGACAAGCTCACTCAGAGATTCTTACACCTTCCTGTTGATATTAGCTTTGATAGTGATATTGGTGGTGTTTGAGAATTTGATGGACCATCATTGTCCAGTGAGACCCAAGAACACATGGTATCAATGTATCTTGATATGGATAAATTTAATTCAACATCTAGCACTTCTACACTCCAAGTGGATAAATCATTTAATTCATCAGCAGCATGGTCAGCTATATCATTGCTACACTTCAATTGATAATGGTGCTCTGGTCATAAGCAAGAAACCAAGATTACACACACACACACACACACACACACACACACAGATATATGGGATTGAAACCTTGAAACCAACATGGTATCAGAGCAGAATTTGATCATCTACCAAAATTCGTGAAACAAAACCCAATTTCTTCCAGGGAAGACATTGATCTTTGCTTTGATGAGAACTCGGGTGAATCTCACCTTCTGAAATCTGACCCTTTAACCTCTACTTCTATGATATCTGAATTAACGATAAAGATAACAAAAGTTTTGAGTAAAGCTTCAGCACCCATTCTAACCACCGACTTAATGGCGGTATCGATTGGTATCAAACTAGACAACATGAATTACGCCCTCTGGTCACATGTTATAGAGATGTACGTAGCAGGCAAAGATAAACTTAGCTACCTCAATGGAGATCTCCCTCAACCACCAACAACATACCCTTTCTTTCGTAGGTGGCAGACTGAAAATTCAAATGTTAAGGAATGGCTAATTGCTTCAATAGACTCATCACTTAATGGCAACTTCGTCCGATTTTCAACAGCAAATTAGGTTTGGGATGCAGTTCCAACCACTTTGATCGACGTAATGCAACCCAGACTTATGAACTTCAACGGTGAGTAGCACGACTCAGGCAAGGTGGCGAGAAATTGGAGAAGTATTACAAAGACCTCCAAGGCCTATGGTGGGAGATTGATTTCCGTCGTCCCAATCCAATGAAATGTCTAGAATATATCAAAAATTATAACAATATGCTGCAAGAGGATCGTTTTCTCAATGGTTTAAATGATAGAAGTGATGTATTGTAACTTTAGCCTTTCCCCACAGTAGAGAAATGTATGCCCATGTTAGGAGAGAAGTTGTCCGACAATCAGTGATGACAACCAATTATGGAAAAGATATGGCTGGGGCAGTGATAAACGAAGTTTTAAACAAGGGCTCTCCACTCCAGCCAACTCTTTTTCAATGACTGGAAAATTCAATTCAGCCACTAGATCAAAGGTCCCATATGATGGAACTAAATGTTCTCATTGTGGAAGTCGAAACATAACCGAGACACATGCTTCAAATTGCATGGCTACCTTGATTGTAGCATGAATTATAAGCAAAGAGGCGACGAAATGGTAATGGGAATGATGGTGGAGCAAGCAAAACTGCAGCAAACAGCATGGGCAAAGCTGTAGTAGCCTCTACTCAGTAAAAATTATCACTTATTCCTACGACAACGACTAATTTAGATACAGGTATGGCTTGTCTCAGGACCAATACCACTGAGTCTTATGATGGTTGGATCCTTGATTCAGGAGCAACTGACCACATGACATATGGTGTAAGTGATTTCTCTAAACGGTCCTCTCCTCGACGTACTACTATTGTTAATGTAAATAGGGACATATATATGGTAAATGGGGCTGGTACAGTGATGATATCACCAACCCTCTCCTTGACCCTTACTCTTTTTGTCCTGACATTGTCTTATAAATTATTGTTAGTAAGCCAAATCACGAATGAATTAAATTGTGATGTTCTAATTTATCCTACGTTTTGCCTCCTTCATGATATTCTCACCAATGAGATAATTGGGCGTGGTACTAAGAGTAGGGGGCTCTACTGTATGGAAGATTTTGGCATCGGTCGAGCTAATCACACGAAAGGCTCTAGTGATCAAAATAAGTCAAATATTTTGTTGTTACATCGTCGAATTAGGACATCCTTCATTTGGTTATCTGAAATATTTATTTCCTACTTTATTTTCCGGTTTGTCAGATTTGGATTTTAAATGTGAAACATGCATCTTAATTAAAAGTTACAGTGCTACTTATCCTTTAAGTTTGAATAAAAGTCAGACACCTTTTGAATTGATACACTCTGATGTGTGGGGTCCATCTTCCAAACCTATTATGTCTGGTGTTCGATGGTTTGTGACTTCTGTAGATGATTGTACTCGTATGACATGGTTGTATTTGATGAAAAACAAAGGTGAAGTTTTCTCTGATAACGGTGGAGAATATGTGAATCATGAATTCAAAAATTATTTCAATCACCATGGCTTGATTCATGAAACTTTATGTCCTCAGACACCATAGAAAAATGGCATTGTCGAGAGGAAAAATCGGCATATCTTAGAGACTGTTCGCTAGTCTGCTTGGTGCTTGTGTACCTAATTACTTTTGGATCGATGCTGTCACTACAACAGTTTACTTTATTAATCGGATGCCTTCTAGGGATCTTGAGTTTCAAACTCCACTCGAGGCTCTATCCGCCATCATTTCTCTACCTACAACCCTAATGCTTCCGCCTCGAGTATTTGGTTGTGTCACATTTGTTCATTTGCACCAAACTTGATCTTTGTGTAGTTCGATGTATGTTTTTGGGATATGGTCTGCATAAAAAAGGATATCGATGTTGTAATCCAACTAGCCGTCATACCTATGTCTCAATGGATGTCACTTTCTTGGAATCAGAATTCTTTTTCTCTACCTCATCCACTATTACTCTTTAGGGAGAGTCTTAGGGTCAAGAGTCGAATTGGCTACGATAAAATTGGCTTGGATTTGTTGAGCATGTTGTTTCTGTACCTGATACAGAAGTTGTTGTTAATGAGCCTCTATTATTTTAGAATCTACATTGATACAGTACCTAGTGTTCCACCATCAGAGATTAGTGAGAAGCAACAAACCTCTGAAGTAGTAGTACCCCCTCCTCACTCCACAGTATCTACAGACCCATCTCTTGAGAATACTCTTATGATAAGCTGCCCGACCTCTCCAAGTGCACCTCATTTAGCTAATGATACTTTAGTATGTTATTAGTTACCATACATGCATAATTTAGGTAAGCCACAGAATAGATACACTCTTGACAAGGAAGGATAAAGGTTCAAATACCCAATTTCCAACTATGTATCCACAAAGAGACTTCCCGAAACCTTCAAGGCGGAAAAAATCTCCTCTTATCAAATTCCTACAAGTGTTGAAGAAGCAATGAAAGATCTAAGGTAGGTCCAGGCTATGAAGGACGAGATGGAAGCACTATTGAAAAATGAGACTTAGGTCCTGACCACTCTACCTAAAGGACATAAAACAGTAGGTTACAAATGAGATACAAGGCGGATGGAATAGTTGAGCGTTACAAAACTAGACTTATGGCAAATAGATTCACACAGATATATGGAGTTGACTATCAGGAAACTTTCTCACCAGTAGTCAAGTTAAATACAGTGAGAATACTGTTGTCACTTGCAGCAAATCTTGATTGGCCCTTACATCAGTTCGATGTGAAGAACATCTTTTTGCACGGTGATCTAAAAGAAGAGATATATATGAACATCCCCCGGGATATGTAGCTAATGAAGAAGGCAATATTCTGTGCAAATTGCAAAGAACTCTATACGGATTGAGACAATCACCTTGAGCTTGGTTTGGAAGATTCAGTACAGCCATGAGAATGTATGGTTCCAGCAAAGTAATTTTGATCATACTCTGTTCTTGAAACATAGATACGACAAATTGACTGCCATGATAATCTATGTAGACGATATGATTATCATAGGAGACGATTCAGATGAGATAGCGAAACTTCAAGAACAATTGGCGTCTGAGTTTGAAATGAAGAACCTAGGAGGACTCAAATATTTTCTGGGAATCCTAGTTGCTAGATCAAAACGGGGTATATTCCTGTCCCATAGGAAATATGTTTAAGATCTATTGATAGAGGTTGGATTGCTAGACTGTAAGCCTGCAGATACTCTAATAATTTTGAATTGCAAAGTTGGAAAATATCGCAATCAATTACCAATGAACAAAGGGCGATACCAAAGATTGGTAGTCAAGCTTATTTATTTGTCTCACACACGCCCAGATATTGCTTATGCAGTAAGTTAACATTCGGTCAAATTACATTGTCTGAGCGAAGATCATATGAGTGATTTAATACAAATTTTAAGATACTTGAAGTCTTCTCCTAGAAAGAGACTTATATTCTCAAAGAACAATCACCTAAGAGTAGAAGGATATACCAATGCAGATTGAGCAGTGAACATCATGGACAGAAAATCCACCTCAGGCTACTTTACCTTTGTTGGAGGGAACTTAGTTACTTGGAGAAGTAAGAAACAGATGGTGGTTGCCCTATCTAGTGCTGAAGCTGAGTTTCGTGGAATGACTAAAGGGTTATGTGAATTATTGTGGCTTAGGAGGCTTTTGATAGAAATTAGATTTGTTCATGTCTTCGAAATGAATTTGTTTTGTGATAATAAGACAGTGATTGACATCTCCCATAATCCCGTTCAATATGATCGAACTAAACATGTGAAAGTGGATCGACAATTCATCAAACAAAATCTTGATGCAAAGATTATCAAGTTCCCATTCGTAAAATCTGAAGACCAACTAGCAAATATTCTTACGAAGGCAGTGTGCACTAGAATATTCCACAACTTACTAGACAAGTTGGGTCTCGTTGATATGTATGCACCGACTTGAGGGGAAGTGTTGACGTGAGTTGTTCTATGAGCCAATAAAGGAGAAAATTTCAGACATTATGGGAAGAAATCATGCACTACAATCTCTTAATTATAGATTCCTTTCTTAGATTAGGAATTATAACAGTAATTCATATATTCTATGTAGCCTAGATGTTTATATATATATTTGAGCTTTATAATGAAATATAAGAGATTGAAACCTTAAAACCATCACTATAAAGCCAGAGATGCTCATGTTGGGTTTGAAAGAGTCGTTTTTGGAAGAAGAATAAGTAGGCCAAGAAATGTTGGGTTTTGATTTCCCAGAATTGGGGTGGGTGAGTATGTGTGGGGTGGATGGAGAAGAAGAAGATGGAAATTAATTTTTAATTTTAATTATTTGATTTGATTATTTGATTATAAAAAAATGTAAAGTTATCATTTTAAAATTAGTCAAAATTATTATTAAAGTCAATTATTTGGTCAATTAATAATCAAACTAACAGAAACCACCCATATGGACTTCAATTGTAATATTTTGAAAGATTTGGTACTGTGGATGACACAAATGAAAGATTTGGACAAAATCTGCTACTTAATTAAATGTTTGGTACCACTCTTGCAATTTTTTCATTGTGGGTGTGAAATCTACGCGATTGTATACACATTTTACACTCACATTTGTTATCTTGGCATCTAAAATATCCCAAATTTTGTACGGTGACATGTGCCTAACATGTGATAATCTAGATCATGTTATTGTAACTTAACAATATAAAAGATGCAGTTTTTTTTACATGTGTCCATTTCTCCTATCGTCAACTAAGTATTTCTCCATTTTCAGTATTCAGATTCTCTCGCCCTAATCGCTTGCTCTCACGCACTAAGTGATTGTAAGTAAGTCATTGTAAGTGATTTCTTCTTTCTTTCTTTTCAGTATTCCCTCGCCCTAATCGCTTGCTCTCTTCTGCATTACTTCTCCCTCTGCACGCACTAAGTGATTGTAAGTGCTTTCTTCTTTCTTTTGGCTTTGAAATTTTCACTGCTGATTGTTGTTTCTTCGGCTGATTTTTAGTTTGGCTACAGAAGATATGGAAACTGTCTCTTTCACGAAAAATTCTGTAACTGAGTGCATTGCAGTTCTTGGACATTTCATCAAACAGCTTCTGAGCATTACATGTCCTAACTTTGAAATGCAATTTATTAAAGTAGTACTTCAAGAAACAAATAAGTATCTCCTATGGTTTCTTCTTTAGGCTTTAGGCTTTAAGATTTCTTCTTTATGCTTTTGGCTTTGAGATTTTCCCTGTTTTTATGCTGATTTTCCTTTGCCTACATAAACTAACGAATTTTTATCGCAAAATCTGTAGCTGAGTGCATTGCTGTTGATTGCATACTCGGACATTTCGTCGAACAACTTCTAAGCACTTAAGTAGTGCGGATGTCATAACTTTGAAATGCCCATTTATTAAAGTTGTGTAAGAAACAAATAGATATCTCCAAAGTCATTACGTATTTCGAGTGTATTTTGTTTTCTTGTCTCTAGCACGGGGTATTTTGCTTTTCGAACTGTGTCTCCCCAAATTTATTAGATGCATCTAAGTGTTATGTGATTTTATAGAGATATCTAAAGAATGAGATATTGATAAAATGTGTTGTAGGTTTTGGTTTGGGCAGGAGGGTTGTTTGTACTGATTTATGATTTTCTATATTTATACTTATTTTTACAGATTTCTTTTATTTTCACTTTGCTATTGCTATGTATTTAGTTATTTTTCTTATGGATGCTGCCGAGAGTAGTGATGCAAAAAAGCGTCATCGTAGAGAGATTTATGATAAAGCAAAAGAATCTCGTAATTCACGACGTAGAGAATTATATGCGCAAGTGCGTGATACACGAAGACAACAACTTCATGCTCAAACAAGATCAATTATAGTTAGATATAATCGTCGTCGTGTGATGAAGACAACAACAGAAAAATGTATTTGTATGGAGTTCACTTATAGTGCACCTTCAACGAAAATCATTTGACGTCGGTATTTGTGTATTTGTAGCTTTTGTAGTATTTATATGTGAATTGATATACATCAGCTTGTTTATTTTCTTTTTCCATTTGATTTCGCTACACTTCATGGATTGCAAAATTGAGGGGTAACATTTTTCAAGAAGTTATGTGTGTAAATTTTGCTTAATGTTTTTTCTTCACGTTTCTTTTTTTTTTTATTCGAAAAAAAACTTTGACTATTCTTTATGAAATTGTCAAATTCAAGGGCATGGTGAAAATCGACTTCAACTTGAAGGTCACACGGATAGTGTTATACATCAGGATAGTTTTGAAGCTCAAACAAGTAAGTTTACAAAATTTTTTTCTTTTTGTCCTATTTTTGTTAAAATGAAATGTTTTTATGTCTTCCAAATAAACATTATTTTTATTTCCTAATGTTAATTACGGCTTATTTTATTGTAGTTGTTGGCCATAGTTATAGTGTATCTTCCAGACCTACAATTTGTGCACTAAATCGTGATAGTCAGTATGACTCTGAAGAGAATGGAGTTAGACCTGATGAAGGTGTACAAAGTAATCAGTAAACTGTGAACTTTTGTTTGCAGAACATTCCAACTAA
>CAIGRP010119604.1:0-21212 GCA_903798385.1 Fraxinus cuspidata
ATAAATATGCATAATAATTAAACACCCAATAATCACCGGTGTAAAACATAACAACAAACATGGAATTGAAAATCAAATTGGGAATTTTGATTCCCATTCTCTCGTACCAAAATCCTAACCCATAATCTCAATAGATTCACTCGTGTTCGATGTCTACCTATAAGTTTTTTAATTGGTTGTATATCCATCGGTTCTTCGAAATTGAATCTTTCATCAAAATCGATTATCTTTCCATCCATCAGTGGCACAAGTCGATGAATTCCATTAATAATCCGATATGAAACCCCAGTGGGATCGCCAATTATAGAATTTTTTTCTACACAGTCTTAGAGGTTGTTTGGAGAGTGGACATAGTAGTATTTTAGTTAGGGTATTGCTCATTCAGGTCTCTCTTTCAATAGTAATTTGCTTTCCCTCGCCATTTGTATTCCTCAATTTTCCACCTCCTTGTGCCTAAGGTTGGGGATTTTGGAGGTTTTGACTGGGGTTAATAACTTCAATTAGTTTTAAACTATTTTTCCTTCTTTTTTTAGGGTAATGGACCTAATTTTCCCTACATCTATTTAATTGATTAAACAAAATTCAAATAAGATAGATTGTGATATTTTTAATAAAAAGTGACAAAGAATGCATTTTTTTTCATTCTCATATTTGTATTTATATTTTCACAAAACACCTTGTATGCATCACTTGAATTTATCCAACGCGCGCACACACACATATAAACTCAAAATTAATATGTACTAACTCAAAAATTATTAATGTAAAGGTGAAATTTCATATGTACTAGAACAAGAAAACCTCAACAACATCAAAATCAAATAAATTATGAACTAATTGAATAAAGAATCAGAAACATACAAATATGTGGATTTGGGTTGATTATTTGTAGATTTAGGAAGAGAACTTTGACTAAAAGGTAGTTAAGTAGCACTTGACCTTGTTTGGGCTCGATTTATACAAAATTTCTTCTTATGATTTTGATTTTGCTTGATTTGAGAGTGCAAGATTTCGGTATTTTTGGAGCCTTCGACACTATTTTTGAATCTACCGTTTCACCGTATTTCTTACGATTTAATTGGGGTGAATGACATTATTTATATTTTATTCCATGTTTATAATATTTTTTAAAAACACTTAAAAATTAAAGATATTTCTGGAAGTACCCCAAAGAATTAAACCAAAATTTGTCCAAGTTTGGAACACTTGATGTAACCTTTTCATGTAGAATTTGATCTAACCTTTTCTTGTAGAATAGCCCAATCTAGGTTATTGAAAAAGACACAAAACCAACTTGCACCCAGCGGCCCGCCCCATTGTCTAGAAGTTGCATTAACATAACTCTTTTCACATATCGGGAGATTAAGAGACCCCAAATTATAAGTGTATGTTAGTTATGCAATATTAAATTGTAGTAAATTATATAATAGCAAACTTCATGCAAAGAAATATGGTGAAGTATCTAACATACTTAGCTTGACAAGGAAACATATGATAATTGACACGACTTAATTGTAAAGATATAGTTCGTCCAAAAAATCTTCAAAAGTGACCCACTTTTCTTAGGGAATTTTTAATTTGTCAAGTGGGTCTGCATATGTAATTAATTGTATAAAAACTATATTAAAGTTAAGCCAATTTAAAGTGATTTAATAAAGAATTAAGTTATTGGACTTTGAGCATCTAAATAAAGCGTGAGCCTACATGTGTACAGATCGGATCCATTGTGGTTATATTTTCACGATGAGTCGAAATACATATGGAAACTGTATGGGATTATGATCCATAATTCATATGTGATTCTTATTACTTGTGTCATCTCATTAACTTATGAATACAAGAGAAATGATATTGAAGATGAAGATCCAAATCCTACAATTAAGATCAACAATCAAGAATAAAAAAAAGAAGGAATTGAAACAATCAAGATTAAATGGCAAGAACTCAAGATTAAAGAGATTGCAAGCTCAAGTTTCAAAATTCGTATCAATTGGTCAATGTATGTTCCGCATTAATTAATTCTCTTGGTGATTCGATATGGAGATTTTGGTAATTCATGAAGTTTTATAAAGTTAAGTTTCATAAATATTCAACAAGTGATATTAGAGTCAATCTATGTTAAACCATTGAGATTAAAGGAAGATTTTAGGGTTGAAATTCATACTTTAGTTTTCTAAAATTTGATATGTGATTTTCAAGTCCTAAATTTCAAAATTATAGATTTTTAGGGATTTTTTTTTATATTACAGCAGCGCCACAGTGCCCAAATTTGGCGTCAGGCAAAAACGCAGCGCCCAGTTTCATATTGTTTTTGTTTTGTTAAAACAAAAGAAATAAAAATAAAAGGTAAGGTATTAATAATTAAAATTCAAATCTTAGTAATAAATTTTCTTTTAGATTTCTAATTTTCCAAAATAGATTAGTTGAAATAACATGTCACCATAGTAACCTCTCTTATCTAGATTAATTTATTTGGAATATTGAGAATATTGTGTCTATTAATTCATGCGGAGATTGACCGGCTCAAATGAAGGTAAATATCCGACCGAAGTACATGCACACATGTGGTAATAAATATGTAACAATTATAAAGTTTTTTTAATGTGGACATTAAATCGACTCAAAAATAATTTTATAGTTCAACATGGTTTATTGTCAATATTTGCTTATTGCACCAAGATTGTCACTTACAAGTTGGTATTTTTGTCCAAAGACTAAATATCAATGGTATGTTGTGCACGGTCTCTTGTGATGGGGTTTACCATTTCTTGAATTAATCGATTGTTTAATACAGATTAATGTGAAAATATATCTTTGATTTTGTTCTCTATCCAGTTAATTCTCCCGTTTCTACAATATATGCCAACATCAACTCAATTCGTGTGCTTAATGAAACAAACTTTAAGGAATGGAACGAGAATGTTCAGATTATTCTTGATTGCATGAACATAGATCATTTGGTACTGAATAACCCGCTGCATTAAAGGATAAAAATTCTGTTGATAAAAAATAAGAATTTGATAAGTGTGACCGTTAAAACCATAGGAGTATTATGATCATGAAGTGTAGTATTCCATAATCATTTAGGGGCGCTATGTACGATAAGGTAACTACTGTCAAAGAATTTATTAATGAAAATGAAAAATGCTTTGCAAAAAGCTATAAAACCGAAACTAGTACGCTTCTGATAAACTTAGTTTCACTAAAGTATAAATGTAAAGAAAATATTCGGGGGTACATGAAGAAGATGTCTCATATTGCTTCAAAACTAAAAGTACTAAAACTTGAACTCTGGTGATTTGCTTGGGCATCTGGTTTTGATGTCTCTTGCTGCACAATACAATCAATTTAAAGTCATTTATAACTGTAAAAAAAGGAGAAGTGAACTTTTAATGAGGTCATTTCATACCGTATACAAGAAAAAGAATGGCTGAATCAAGACAAAATTGAAAGTACTCACTTAACTAGTACCTCTAAGATAAGTTCAAGAAAAGAAAGAATAAGGAAGTTTCACCTAGTCCAACTTAAAAGAAACGGCAAAAGCCTGAAAAAAAATGAATCATCATGCTGTTATTTTATGGAATCTCGAGATACTTGAAGAGGGATTGTACCAAATACCATGCTTGGAGTGTAAATAAATGTACGTTTCTCATTTTGGTTTGTTCTAAGGTCAATTTATCTACAATACTTAGACATACTTGGTGGATTGATTTCAGCTTCTTTTGTCTTCTTAGAATGTTCAACAGTTATTTATTACATTCATAGAAGATTATTCTCGCTATAGTTACATGTATCTCATTAATGAAAAATTTCAATCACTGGACATGTTCAAGGCTTATAAGGTTGATGTTGAAAATCAACTCAACAAAAGAATAAAACACGTCAATCTGACCATGGTAATGAATACTATGACAGATATGACTAATCAAGAAAACAATATCCAAGACCTTTAGCTAAATTCCTAGAAAATGTGGAATCATCTCACAGTACACCATGTCAATTCTCCTAGCATGAATGGTATTGCTGAAAAAAGAAACAGAACATTTAAAGATATGGTAAATAGTATGATTAGTCATTTTACTTTGACAGAATCTTTTTGAGGGGAAATATTAATGACTGCAACTTATATTATCAATAGAGTTCCGAGTAAAGCAATTGTCAATACCCCTTATGAACTTTGGACAGTCAGAAAGCCTATCATTTACACATTTGAGGTTGTCGAGCTGAGGCAATGCCTTATAGGCTAAACGAAAAGAAATTGGATTCTAGAACTGTCAGTTGTTATTTTATTGGATACTCTAAAAGTTTAAGAGGTTATAATTTTTATGATCCTACTAAGAGTTCATTTTTGACACGAGAAATGTTCGATTGTTTGCGGGCATGGAGTTTGCAGTGGGAGATAAGGTTAGTGATTTTGTTTTTGAGGAGCAATATATAAATATCCCTTATGTTGCAATTGAAAATGGTCAGGATCAGATATAAAATTTTGTTCCAAATCTTGTTTAAGAAGTATTTTCGGATCGAGATAATGTTCCTGAACCACCTTTAAACAATCAAGAAATTGTTCTACAAGAACAAATTCAACAACCTCATGAACAAATGCTATTAAGGAGATCCACTAGAAAAATGAGAAATGTAATCTCATATGACTTTATAATATTTCTCCAAGAGCATGATGATGGCATTAAGTTGATGGAAAAATATCCTATCAACTTTCATCCAGTAATGCAAAAGAATAATTCTCAAAAGTGAATTGATACAATGAATGGGGAAATAAAGTCCATAAAGGTACGAAGCCTATTGGTTGCAAATTGATATTTAAAATGAAAAGGGATTCGAATGGTAATATGAAAAGATATAAGACTCGTCTTGTTCCAAAGGGCTTTACTCAAATAGAAGACATTCACTAGAAAGAGACAATCTCTCATGTTTCAATGAAAGACTCAAGATTATTATAGCATTTGTGGCACATTTTGATTTTGAACTACATTAGATAGATATAAAGCTAGTATTTCTCAATAGTGACATTGATGAGACAATATATATGGTGCAATTGAAAAAATTGTGTCAAGAGACCCAAAGAAAATTATTTGCAATTCAATGAAAGACTCGAGATTATTATAGCACTTGTGGGACATTTTGATTTTGAGCTACAATAAATGGATATAAAGACAGTATTTCTCAATAGTGACTAGTGTGGCAACGGGACGGGTTCGGGGCGGGGTACTCTCGCCCCGTGACTCCCTAGCCCCACCCTGCCCCGCCTTAGACGGGGCGGTTCGGGGTGCGTTTCCCACCTCGTTTATTTTTTTTTCAGTTAATTAATTTTATTATTATTATTCTTCACGGGGCGGGTTTGAGGAGACGGAGCGCTCCGCCCCCGCCCCGCCAACCTGTTTGGGACGAGTTTTTTTGACCCATTTGGGGCGGGGGTGGGGGGTGGGGCAGGACGGGGCGGGGAGAATTGTCATCTCTAATAGTGACATTGACGAGACGATATATATGGTGTAATTGAAAAACTTTGTGTCAGGAGACCCAAAGAAAATTATTTGCAAATTAAAGAAAATCCATCTTTTGGCATGGTATCACAAATTTCATCAAATAATTATCTTGTTTGATTTTGAAATAAATGTAGTTGATGATTGTGTATATCACGTGTTTAGTGAGAGTAAGTATATTCTCTTGGTATTGTATATCGATGGCATATTGCTTGCCTGCAATGATAAATGCTTGTTAAACGAAATCAAGAGATTTTTATCAAATAATTTTGAGATGAAAAATCTTGGCAAAGTCGCTTTTATATTAGGGATTCAAATATATTGGGACCATTTTCAGGGTATTTTAGATTATCACAAAAGAGTTATATCAATACGATACTTAAGAGATTTGGATGTAGGATTGCAAATTAAGTGATACCCATATTGTTAAGGGAGACAAGTTTAATCTTAATCAATACCCTAAGAATGATCTTAAATTAAATGAGATACAAAAAATTCACTATATTTCAGCAATTGGGAGTTTAATGTATGCTCAAGTATGCATACATTCGGATATAGTATTACTGTTGGAATGTTAGGGATATATTTAAGTAACCTTTAGATGAATCATTAGATAGTAGTCAAGTGGGTATGCGGTATTTATGAAAACAAAATATTGCATGCTCTCATATATGAAACTAGACCAATTGGAGATCATTGGTTATTCTGACTTGAATTTTGTTGGATGCTAAAATAATATGAGATCTACTTTGAGCTATGTCTTCCTGCTGGCCAGAGAAGCTATATCATGGAAGAGTGTTAAGAAGATTTGGAACATGTTACGAGGCATCCAATTATGGAACATGACTATGAAATTTTGTCATAGGGTTGCGTAATCTGGATGAAATTGAAACACGACTAAAGTTATTTTGTGATAATAAGTCAGTAGTGTTGTATTCAAATAACAATAAGAGTTCAACAAAGTCAAAATTTATAGGCATCAAATTCCTAATTTTCAAAGAAAGAGTTCAGATTGGTCAGTTTATTATAGAAAATATTGGGACAAACTCCATGATAGTAGATCCATTTACTAAAGATCTACCATCCGAAGTCTTTCATGAGCACACCGCTCACATGAATGTTGTATATTTTGATGATATGCTAATTTAGTGGAAGTTTGTAATTTTGGAGGTTGTTTCTTTAGACACACATCTTTGATAGTGCACAATTTCATAAATAAAGTATTCAGTTATTTTCACTCCGATTAAATTTTATGGTTTGATCTCATTAAAGAATAAGGTAGGAAAAGTTGAAAATAGACATGTTTGGGTCACATTACATGTAATTTCCATGTTACACATCCATACTTGATCGATGTCATTTGATTGTGTTGATATACGTAACCATTGATGGGTTTAATTATGATATTTGTAATGAATACCGCTTGGATCCTATATTGACATAATCAATGGACGAGATTATTTAGAGATACTTTTGGTTATGATAGCAAGAATTTTGAGCTCATAAAATTTTACACGTTTATAAGGTAACATATGTGGCTTAAATGAGAGATTATTGGAAAAATATTAATTTGTCATGTGAGCCTGCTTATGTAATTAATTGTGTATAAATACTATCTTAAAGTTAAGCTCACTTAAAGTGATCTAATAAAAAATTAAGTTATTGTGTTTTTACTATCTAAATAAAGTGTGAACTTAATTATATGTGTAGAGACTAAATCCATTAAAATTGTATTTTTATGGTGGGCCGAAATACATATGGAAACTATATATATGATTATGGTCATCAATTCATATGTGATTCTCATTCTTTGTATCATATCATCAATACAAGAATATAAAAGAAATTATATTAAAAAAGAAGATCTAAAACCTACAATCAAGAAGAAGAAATTAAGGTAATCAAGATTTTAAAGAATAAGAACTCAAGATTAAAGAGATTGCAAGTTCAAACTTCAAGATTCAAATCAATGGATCAAGATATGTTCTAAAATAATTAATTCTCTTGGTGATTTAACATGAAGATCCTGGTAATTCATGAAAGTTTATAAATTCTAAATTTCATAGATATTCAACAGCCTCACCAAGTACCATATGTGCTAGAGGACCTAAACCCTTCGTCTATACAAATTGTTAATGGCTTCTACAATTCTACTCTAAGTAAGCTAGATTTTAAACATTCTAATTGTGACACACTAACTTTAATATCATAGTAGAGTGGACCAGATCCCTCAACGACTAACGCTAATAATATGTGTAATATTTTGTTATGACTACATTTTCGTATTTTTTTCCCCTCCTTTGTACTTCATATTCTGGCGAAGTACTTTCACTAAAGAACATCTTTATTCTTTAAAACGAGTAAAAGTGTCAAATTAAACCAAATTAAGGAAATTCTCGATGCCATTAGATCATCACACTTTGGATGCATATAAATAAGCAAAAGTGCATTTACATCATTACAAACTTTATCCCAAGGAATCAATCTGCCACTTGTCTTGTCACAAAATTAGCCACATGTTAAAACTTTATAAAATAAAATCAACCTTTTTCCAATTTAATTGATACACACTTATACTATTCTTCTTTCTGATCAGTAAAGTGCTTAACCTTGTCCACTTGATCAAGTTAGCAGTGAATGATGCATAAGAAAACTGGAGAATTGTATTCCTTGGAAAAAGTAACTATTTATTGACCCCTTTTTTTATAATAGTTACGTGGACAACAGATGTCGATCCCAATCTCTTCCACGTAAGCAAATTCCAACATGTTTTGACTGGAAATTCGAAAGGAAAATGATGACGTTTATGGATATGGGAGGTATTTTACAACATGAGACAAAAATGTTCAAGCACTAGTAATATGATAAAAAAATGATTGCATATAAACGAAAACAATTATAAACAACTCAACCTAAGTAAACACAAACTAAAACTTAAGCAAATAAATATGGAATAAGCAAGAGAGAGAACATAGTGTGTTTTTAAGTGTAAAGAGTTGCATTAGAAACAATTGTTACAAGAGTTGCTTATTTATAGAGTTCTGGTCGATGTAGCATCGTGGATAAGAACCACGTGACCTCATCTCCCAAGTTGAAGCCTCACATCACTCATTCTGCTATGCATTTAATACATTAATAACGGATCAGCCATTCTATATCCTAAGCAGATAGTTTTGACATTCATTATTATAAACGTTACATCAATCATTTCTAAAAATTGTCGTAAATCCTCTAAAAGACAACAAGGGCTTCATTCAAAAGTGTGAAGAGCTTTGGGACATAGAGTATCAACTTCTTCTTTGACTTCTTTTCTTTGACCAATTGAGTATTTGTTCACGTAGTCATATTTGACTCACATCTCCATGTGGAATATGACGTAGTCTTTAATTGGAGCCTTGGTGGCGAGTCGTAACAATAATCTCTCCAAATCTATGCATGATTATTCATGTAATGCATGAACTTATTTCATAAAAATAAAATTTTTATTAGGGTGTTTATTAACAACACCACAATAGTCCAACAATTCTAAATATAAATATTTATAGTATAATTAGAATTTGAAAGTAAAACTTATTATGATTTGCTTAAAGTACTTATCGAAGGTATTGTTTGAAGCTGTATACTTTGAAATTTCTGATTGTTTGGAAAATGCTGGGAAGCATCAGCTGAGGTCCTTTTATCCAAGGTTGTTAGCTCAAAAATGACTTTGTATATCTGAAACCTTGCCGAAGCTATTCTGTCGAAGTTGAAGTAGTGTACCTCTGCTATTTGTTGAGACTGTAATGCATTAATTTTGAAGAGACGTGTTTTTTGAAACGTTTGGAACACGAGGAGCCCTTAATTATTGCACTCAAATGATTTGTTGTCATGTACTTTTTCAAGAAAAGACAGATGAAGCGATTCAACTTTCTATACACTCAACTGTCACCATATTTATGTTGACCTAGGTTGATTCAAGTTTTGATTATAACAACAAATTATTCTTATCTCTAACATTTATATTCAAGTCTTCAGTGATACATGTTGTGAACCCCGGTGGAAATCAAGCATTCACAATCAAACTTGGAAATCAAGCATTCGTGTCAAAATAATCGGAGACAAATCTAGCACTTGCGCCAAATTCAAGATCAAACAACAAAACGCGAACTCGCGCCAAATCAATCAAAGACATTAGACTTAAATGATTTGATTCCATGTGTAAAAGGTAAAACGATTTAATTCTTAACAATGAATCACTATAAACTCATAAGTTAAATTGTTATGCACGATATAAACTTTTCACAAAAACACTCGAATAAAAATTATTTTCGATGTGACAAAAACTTCACTTGACTTTTTGAATTCATTATCAATGAAACTCATTTTAAAAATATTTTAAGTGAGAAACTTCCCTAAAGGATTTACATCTGCTAAAACAATCAAGAAAAGAGCAAATTGGAGATTTATTCTCTAGCGGACGTCGGTGGGTCTAGCGGACGTCCGATAGTCCAATGGTCAAATTTTTAAACGTTTTGATTTTTTACGCTCAACGACTAGTTCAATCGTTCGGTACAGTGGCAGACGTCCGGTTGGACAGAAAATTTCGCATTTTTCAACTGCTATAAATACCTAATCATTTGTCATTTATTATAATAACTTAAGAGCATTCAATTGAGATTCTTTTGAGCTAAAATTGTATTGATCTCTCATATCATTTGTTTTGCTATTGAAATATCTTAGATAAACTTAATTCTTGAAATCATTCCATACATAAAAAATCTTCACACCTAACACTTGAGATTCATTCATTGCTATCTATTAAAATTTTAGCCTACTTCTCTTCTTATACTCAACCTTGGAACTATCACTCATTAAGAAGAGAAGATTTCATTTGTAAATTTATTTGAATTGTGGGTCGTGTTGAGATTCCGGAAAGCTCAACGTTGTAAAAGGATTATTGCTCATTGCTTTTAAGTCACCGGAAGCTTTTGTAAAGGGTTGTATTGCACCACAAGTCAATCAATATAGTGAAATTAACCTTACTCGTGCCGAAAAGCTTGGTAATTGAGGACGTAGATCATTGTGTTGGATCGAACCTTCATAATTATATCGTTTGCACTCTCTATCCCACTTTACTTATTGCCTTTATATTCGTGCTTACTATTTGAATTTATCTATTTAGTCTTCACTTACTTAAATTTAGATTAATTTTTTGAAAAAGTTTTAGAAACCAATTCATCCCCTCTTGGTTAGCTATTCTCGAGCTTTCAATTTAATGAGCAATGATGGATGCTATAGGCTTGTTTTATGGGAGACAGGCACAATGGTGCATGTGATTCAGCCGCTTTGATCTGGACTATAGAATACAAAGCAGGTGATATTACGAGTGGCTCAAATTAAATCTCTAATGAACAGTTAAATGGTTAGGACCAGATCCAACGGATAAGGTTGTTGATCTCTGCCTATAAAAGAAACGGTTTTGGGTGAAAATCAATTTGCTTTCGCGAACAAAAAAAAATTAAACTCCTAAAAACTCTCTTGTTCTTCAGCTTTATTGAAATTCTTTCGGTCACTTTCACGAACTCTCACCACTTTTCTTTAGTGATTTTGTTGTTCGACTTCGTAATTATTTTCACCTTCTTTAATTTTAAATTTCGTGGCTTCTTCACTTTCTGGCAGGAGGACTTAAAACATTAGTACTGTAACTTTTGAGATGAGGGTTACAATGACAAAAACTACTGACCTCATCCAAGCCATTAGAGCTGGTTAGAGTGCTTTGTATACAATGGAGGGTCAAGTAGATTATGACGTGGGTTGGGGTCAGCCAAAATTCCTTCAAATGTAACCGCAACCGACCTTGTAGACATTAGGGAAAAATATTGCATTCCCTATAATATTGAACTCCTAGCCCCATTTCGTGATGAACGAGTCGTTTTCCTAGGCAGAGGTGTGTCGTTGTTAGTGAATTCCTTCTAAATAGGGGACTTCGTCTGTCCCTTCATTCTTTCTTTAGAGTTGTATGGAGCCTTTAAGGCAAGAACATTCTAAGAGAGTGAGGACCTCGAGTGACTAAACAAGTGCCTCTGATGCAGCTCCTCGCACCAAGCTCTCCCTGTCTAAGAGGAGAGACGACTGGCACTGGAGACTCTGTTCATTGATTCCTTTAGAAATTCAAACTGCAACTGTTACATTTCACAAGTCTTGAACGGATAGGTGGCAGACCTTTGTGGAGACCAGTGACTCGGTTGACATGTTTTCCACCATGGTGAGCTAGGTAGGGAGAGCTTTTAGGGTCACCATAGAGTCTGAAACCCTCCTAAAAAACCTTCAGAAAAATAATAAGGAATTTTCAAATAAGACATCTCAGGCGGACGCCAATAAAGCTGAGTCTGAAGTTGAGGTCGCTAGAAAGCAGCAGGCTGAGGAGGCCACGAAGCTCACTTTTGCTTTAGTAGAAATTGAGAATTCGAAGAACGAAGTCCACATATCTCAAAGCGAAGTGGCTTTTCTTACCAACGTCCATTAGAAAATAGCTGATGAGGCATTGGAAAGGTCCAATAAGGAAAATGTTGCCTTAAAGCAGCAGGTGGGGGAGCTTGGCTCCAAAGTCTCTGGCTTGACAGAAGAGGTGGAGGTGATGAGGGGGAAGACCCAATATGCTAGTGATGATGTTGTGAAACGGTACATTGCTAACTTCCGTTTTACGGAGGAGTATCAACGCTTTGCAAAATATTGGCGAAGGTATGCATACACTGAATTTGTGGAATAGATTGAGGTGTTCTCCCAAGCATTCGACACCTCGGTGTTGAGGTCAGAGTTTTTAGAAGGAGTGTATCCTCAGACTCTGGTGGATGGCAGACACGCAATTGAATTAGAAAACGATAAAACTAGGGATGACAATGTGACTTTTGAAGCAGTTGGCCCCAAATCCATTGTCCTTTTTTTCTGGAACCAATCCCCCTCTCCAACCTACTTAGCTTAGGTTTTTGAAATTTCATTTTTATTTCTCCATTGTAAATGGCTTCAGCCCCCAATGTAACAAGCTTCAATGAATGAAATTTCTTTTGTCATACTTGTGTTAATTTTCTGAATGTTTGCTAAATTTGCATACGTCACTACTTTTTAATGTACTTCAGCCTTTACTGGGATTTGTTCTGTTAAAAATTTGTACAAGTGTTAGAAGTTCATATGCTTTTTCTCTTTTCTACTTTATCTTTCTTGAGCATGGGATCGAGTCGCTCATCCATCCTAAGGCTTCCTCTATGACTTTTGTCACTATGGGCATGTGTTATCCACCTCGGCAATTAAGGAGATGGTCCATTTCGGGATCCATCTCTCCGTCAAGGTGCCCACACTTCTCTGCTTGGTGGAGGCTCATCAGGTACAGACTTCCTCTAGGACCTTTATCGTTGGGAGGTACTTTTCTTTTCTTTCAATAATTTTGACAAGACTATTTTTATTGAATTAAACAAACCGTACACGAACTAAGTATTTACACTTTTACTGATAGTATCTGCTTAGGTGTTCTACATTCCAATGATGAGGTCGTACATTAGCATCCAAAATTTCGATCTTATAGGTTCCAGGTAAAATCTTTTCTCTGACGGGGTAGAGACCCTGATGTTGGGACTAAGAGTCGTCATTCCTGACTCTTTAGAGGATAGGAATACTCTTCGCTATACAAGGTCATTCACACGAAAGGACTTTATCTTGACCTTAGAATTGTATTACCGGGTCATCTTTCATTGGTACGTAGCTATCTTCACTTGTGATTCATTCATTCATCAGTAAAAAAAAGTTTGCACTTCATCAACTCGTCATTAGAAATTTCATTGAACTGTAAGTGACGAGGAGATGGTAGACCTACTTCAATTCGGCTCATAGCCTCTACTCCATAAATCATGGATAAAGGATTTTCTCCTGTAGCCGTCCCATTAGTAGTTCAGATAGCCCATAGAACCTGAGATATTTCATCCACACGAGCCTTTTGAAAGCATCAAACTTTCTTTTGAGGGTATACTTGATGGTTTTATTAACATCTTCAACCTGCCCATTCGCCTAAGGATGATGGGAGTGGAGAAGTGTTTCTTAATCTCTAATTCCCCGCATAAGTCCTTAACCTTCTTGTTATCAAACTACAGTCCCACTATCAGGTATAATTGAATGGAGGATCCCAACCTGCAAATAATGTTTTTCCATAAGAATTGGAAGTATTAGCTCCTGTAATTTTGGCCAGGGGTTTGATTTCTACCCACTTAGTAAAATAGTCAATGGCGATGATAGCAAAGCTGGCACTACCCCTTCCTTTAGGTAGAAGTCCAATAAGATCAATTCCCCACTTGGCAAAAGGCCAAGGCCTGGAGACAACACTTAGTTCCTGGGAGGTTTATCTTTATATTGTCGCTCCGCGCTGACATTTGTCATACATTTTTCACAAACTGTTGTGCGTCCTTTTTTAATGTAGGCCAGTAGTATCCTTGCCTCAACACCTTCTGTGCCAGAGCCCACCCTCCTGTATAATTACCATAAACCCCTTCATGAATTTTTTGGAGCACGTTGGTGGCCTACTCCCCACTTATGGATTGAATGAGCATAGGGAAAAACCTCACTTGTATAGTACATCATCGTAAAAAAAAATGTGTAACTCGTCTTCTTAGCTTATGTGCCTCCTCTTTATCTGAGGGTAACGTTTTGTCCTTGAAGAATGCTATGATAAGTTGCATCCATGGAGAGGTATCTTCGTCCTACATCACCTCTTCACCTTTGGAAGTCAAGGGTCTAGGAAGGTGTTCTAACAATGGTAAGCAGTTCGGAATCTATGCTACTTGCTAGTTTCGAAAGAGTGTCGGCATAGGTATTTTCCACATACAGGATTTGTCCCAACTCTAAATTTTCAAAGGATGGAACAAGTTCCATCACCAACTTCAGATATACAGCCATGCTCTTAACCTTGGTTGAGAAACTACCATTAACATGATTTACTACCAACTAGGAGTCACTGCTGATAATTAGCCTCTATACTTGCATCTCATTAGCCAATTTGAGGCTAACTTGAATGACCTCGTATTTTACTGCATTGTTGATAGCTTTGAATTCGAACCTCATAGCACAATTAAGATTATATCCTTCTGAGCTGACTAAGACCACTCTTGCTCATATCTTTTTTCTCCAAATGAACCATCAACAAATAGGTTCCATATGGGAGGTTCGCAGGTTCCATTTCTGGAATATGGACAAACTCTGACATGAAATCTGCTAAGGCTTGGCCTTTGAGGATAGCTCCTATCTTAAACACAATGTTGAACTCACTAAGTTCTACAACTCTTTGGAGAGCACTTGCTCGAGTGGAAGTTAGCTAGTACTTGTATGGTGTGGGCCTGGAAGTATGGCCTCAATTTTTGGGATGCAGTCACTAAAGAGAGAGCTAACTTCTCCATGTCTGGATAGTGGGTCTCTACTATCAAGAGTGCTGTACTTACCTAATAAACAAGAGTTTGATGATCACCTTACCCCCTCACAAGTACCGAATTGATAGTATCAGTGGTAACTACTAAGTATAGTGTAAAGGTTCGTCGGTCTTAGACTTGGAGAGGAGAGGAGCCTGTCCCAAGTGCTTCTTCAACTTTTTCAAGGCTACTTCATACTCCTTTATCCACTGAAACTTCTTTCCTCCCTTGAGAACCTTGAAGAATGGGAGGCACTTATCAGTTACCTTAGAGACGAAGCGATTCCAGGCTACTATACCCCCAATAAGGCTTTATACATCTTTAGGCTTCTGGGGCGACCTCATTTTGATTAAGGCTTTATCTTTTCAGGGTTGGCCTCTATGCCCCTTTGGTTAATCATATAGCCCATGAATTTTCCTGAGGCGACTCCAAATGCACACTTGAGAGGGTTCAATCTCATCCTATACCTTCATAGTATTCAAAAGGTTTTGTCGAGGTGCTCCACATAATCTTTTACTTTCAAACTTTTCACTAGCATATCATCAACGTACACATCAGTTGATTTTCTAATGATGTCTGCAGATATCTTATTAACAAGTCTCTGAAATGTGGCTATGGCCTTTTTCAACTCAAAGTGCATCATCTTATAGCAATAAAGACCTATGTCCATTATGAGGACGTGTGCTCTTCATCATCTGGGTACATTGGGATTTGGTTATAGCCTGAATAAGTATTCATGAAATTCAGTAGTTCGTGCCCGACAATAGAATCAACAAGTTGATCTATTCGTGGAAGTGAAAAACTGTCTTTGGGGCAAGTTTGGTTAAGATTGGAAAAATCTACGCATACCCTCAACTTGCCATTATGTTTTTTTAATAAGGATAGGGTTTGATACCCACTTTGGATAAGTTGATTCTCGGATAAAACGATTGTCAATCAACTTCTTTACTTCATCTTTCAGGGCCTCATACCTTTCTATCGATGGGGTAGTAGCTTTATGATCAATCTTTAAGTGGTGACAACTAACCTTTGGGTTGATGGCAACCATGTCCTCATTTCTCCAAGCAAAGATATTCAATTTTTTACATAAGAAGCTTTTCAACTTCTCTTTAACCTCTATTTGCAAATCCTTTCCAATCTGCAAAAAGGGAGGGATCTTGGGGATCTATTGTAAAACTTTTCCACTGGGACTGTTTGAGGTTCGCAATTAATGATGCAAGGATACAATTCATCAAATTTAGTGAATTTTCTAGCAGTTCTCCCTTCATTAGGGGTTGTTATTACTTCAAAGACAATCTCTTCTTTAGAAGCGTTCACAATTTCGACATATTTCCCTTATTCAAGGATCTGCCCTTGTTCAGGTGCATCATTCATGACAACGTTCATCAAATTTATATTGACGTCCCTGAGTTCTGCCTTCTTGAGGAAGTTCAAATAGCACTCCAGGGCACTCATTTGGTCGCCTCTAATAGTGGCGATGCCATTTTCATTAAGGAATTTCATGCACAAGTTATGAATGGACGTAACAGTCCATAATTATTTTGATGCTAGTCTTCCTAGCACCCCATGGTAGGCAGAACGGTTGTCCACTAACAAAAATTCCATAACATGACAAGCAGTCAATGGTGTTGTTCCGATCTCTACTGTTAGAGTGATTTTTCACTCGAGATGATGCTATCGCCAGAGAAACCATACAAGGGGGAGCTCATAGGGAATAGCTCATGGTCCACTTCCATTTTGTCAAAGGTTGTTTCAAATATGATATTAACCGAACTCTCATTATCCACTAACATTCTTTTAAGGTTCGTGCCACAACGACCATTTCTACTAAGGCGTCACAATGTGGATAATCCCTATTATGGTTGTAGGAGCGATGGTAAGTGCAATAGAGGGGTGTTTCATCCCTATTCCTAGGTTTAGAACTTCACTTTCTACCCCTTCCCCATTATGAAAACTGTTGTATGGACCTTCATTGGCGTACCTCAACATTTGGGTTGACTTCCTCATAAACTAAAGCTGGTACTGCATTTAACATTGCTGCAGCCAATGCTTGCCCTGGGTTGAGGGTTTTTGACTGTTCGACCTGATGTTCCATCAAATGGGAGGTGGGACCTCTTCCTCGTTATCTCTAACGAAGTAGAAATCCCCAATCAATTCTTCATTGATGATCTCGTGCCTTTTTCCAATAGGGAATCATAACAAGTAGGATCCTTATTTTGCACGTCTCACCAAAAGAGGGAGTTCATATTCAGCCCTCCCTTTAGGGCTGATAGTGTCTCCCTATCGATAATTTGCATGCAGTAGGTCATTTCATTGGTGAAATGAGATAAGATGCTTTTGAGTGACTCTCTTTGTTTCTGCCTCATGTCTTGGAGGCGTTGTATTGGTCATTTGCCTTCCTTATTTGTTGTGAAATGCTTAAAGAAAGCTTTTTTGAAATCTTGTCAACTTCTAATACTCTCTTTTGGAAGCTTACTGTACCAAACTTCAGCTACCCCACTTAGATCAAATGGAAAGCTCTACATTTCACAACGGGAGTTGAACCCCTTAAGCTCATATTGGTTTTGAAGTTGTTGAGGTGTTTTAAAGGATCGCATTTTCCATCGTACTAGGAATTTTTAGGAAGCACGAAATGACTTGGGACAAGAGCATCCATAATTCCTTGGGAGAATGGCAAATTGTCATCATTGTCATTTAGATCGCAAGACCTTTGTGGTTCGTCAAAGTCTTCATCCTCTCTACTTAAGGTCCTCGAGGTGGTTGGGACTATCTTGCTTGATTCCTGGCCTGTTTAGTCTTCTATGATGCCTATTCCTAGGTGAAGGATTCTGATGCATGTTGTCATAAATAGGTTCATTTTTGTCTTTCAAACTGAGGCGGTCCCTATTGCCTATTTCTAGGTGCAAATGAAGGTTGGGTTTACTTATTTCTAGGCATTCTGGGGCTTAACTTTTCGAAGACATTTATGGATCTCAAGGCATGTCTTCTAGTTCAAAATTTGGAAGAAAGTTGAATGGAATCTCATTGGGTCGGTGGCATAGTTATTGGATGTATCAAAATTAACTTCCCTCTCTTGAGGGGCCTCTTCCCTAGTGTAATGTTGATTATAAGACATTTAGCTTTGAACATCCTCTTCGCCATGATAGTAATTTCCTTGCAGAAGGTCGTGAGAGAAAACATTTCCTTGAGCTACATATGGGGGGATTGGGTATCTTCCCTGGTATTACATATTCCTAAGCAGCTCCTGCATGACAATATTCTGTTGTGTAATATCCCTCATGTTTGCGGCCATTGTTGCAACTTCCCAAGTGTGTCTGACAACTACTATGTACCCACCTTTTGATCCACCTCATCGATATTGTGGATTGAATCAATGGCGGGTTGCTAGAGTGGTATGTGAGTGTTCCCCTTCTTCGGGGTGTTCCCTAGCTCTCCGAGGCGCATCGACGCTTCATTGTCAGAACTCATGGTAACAATTTCTCTCTAACAACAACTTGGCTTTTCTATGCGAATGATATTCCTTTTTTAAAGGAATATAATCCAATAAGCAGTTGCTCTTGGAATATTTGGTTTAGGGATTATCTCAAGAACAACTCCTTTTCTTCAAAGGCAAGAAACTCCCAAAATATATCTCTTTAACAGCTTTTTCCATAAGTTCTTCGTGGTGGAATGTGTGATTTCCCACAGACGGCGTCAATCTGTTGTCCACGTAACAATTACAAAAAATGGGGTCAAGACTATTCTCACGGGGCATCTTTGAAATCATCTTCCTCTCATGTTATGAAAAGCCAACACAATTCAACAAAATCTTTCTTTTCGGAAAATCTGCAAAAGCTTGTTGATACATGATGCCTCCATTCCTTGTCTCTATTTTTCTTTAGAACCAATGTTCCTAAACCAGTTCATGCACTTCCTAAAATTAAATCACACTTTCAGAAGGAAAATAACTTTTGATTGTGTGTTTTGATACCTTTTTGTTAATTCTATTTCTACGTACTAGAAGAAAGATTTGTGTATATATTCCATGGCTACCTCGTGTTTTAATCCATTTTGACTGCGAAAGTCGAAGAGCAAATCTTTATCAAGTCCTTCAACTTCAAGAACACAGTTAAACTATTATGCAGACAATATGGAGAGGAAGAGAGTAGACAGTTTGGAATGGTCAATGAAACTGGATTCCGAGAATATTGAGACTTGGGAAACATCATTCTTAGTTATTTATAGGCAATAAGTTCGCTTCTGGTGCACGTAGTAGAATTTACAGAGGAATTTATAAGCAAAGAGCAGTTGCTGTAAAAATGGTGAGAATTCCAACTCATAAGGAGAAAACTAGAACTTTGCTTGACGACTATTCAAGTAGGAAGTCGCCCTTCTTTCGTGTCTTTATCATCCTAATATAGTGCAGGTTAGATTTCCTTTAGTCTTTCTAAATAATTAAAATTATACAATTTGCAGATCATACCATCTTAAAGTTACATATTCTTTATGTGCAGTTTATTGCTGCTAGTAAAAAGCCTCATGTATACAGTATCATTACATGTCACAAGGGACTATAAGGATGTATCTAAACAAGAAAGAGCCATACTCACTTTCAACCGAGACGATTCTTAGGTTAGCCCTCGATATATCACAAGGAATGGAGTATCTTCATTCACAAGGGGTGATACACGGACCTCAAATCGAACAACTTGCTATTAAATGATGAGATGATGGTTAAGGTTGCTGATTTTGGCACGTCTTGTCTCGAAACACAATGCCAGGAAGCCAAAGGGAATACGGGGACTTACCGGTGGATGGCACCAGAGATGATCGAGGAGAAACCTTATACTCGGAAAGTAGACGTTTATAGTTTTGGGATCGTGCTATGGGAGCTCAAGACAGCTTTGCTCCCTTTTCTAGGAATGACTCCTGTGCAAGCTGCTTTTGCTGTGGTCGAGAAGGTTAGGTTTAGGACTTCAATTTAAGATTTTAGACGAAATGATTAATTTATATCTGACTCTAACCATTTTTTGGAATGAGCGACCGCCATTGGCAGCAAGTTGTCAACCAGCACTCGCACCCTCTAAGCGTCCAGATTTCAGTGACATAGTATCTGCTCTGGAAAAGTACGAGGAGTGTGTAAAAGAGGGTCTCCCACAGTCCCACTTACTCTTCACTCTGAGTTAGTAGGCCGAAACGCCATTCTTGAACGCTTAAAAGGCTGCGTATCCATGAATTCATCTATACCTGTACATTCCTGACACTTTTGGACAAGTATTCACATTGTATTCTGCTGTTAATTTAGCTTACGAAAGTTGATAGATTGGTTTGTAGATATTCGCTGTCTTCATAGTTTTTTGATGTTTTTTTTTTTTGACTTATAATCAGCAGCAATATTTGTTGAAAAGTGATGGGTGAACCTTGTGGTCATGCTTGGTAGAATACAGTTTTTTAAAGGACTAAACAGAACACTACCATAGATAAAATTTAATCTCTCTCTTTTTTATTTTTATTTTTTTTAAATACTCTGTTTAGTCATACCTAATACTACGTTTCAGATATTCTCAATGAATGAGTGCTTACAATCCATATTGGGGTTCGAATCCTTCCACCTACATTCTATGCTTTAATGTTTTGACAAATAATAAATAAAATAAAAACTATACCAATTTTTAAACAATAAATAGTTTGTCTCAGAATAAATGTTATATGACAAGCAATGTAACTCAAATGGTTGAGAGCTTACTTTTGATGTGAGATGAATGAATGGGGTTCGATTCCTTCCACTTTAACCTTTTTTTTTTTTATGTTTTGCCACTTTAACCCCCTTTTTTTAATGTTTTGACAAATAATAAATAAAAACTGTACCAATTTGTAACCAATAAACGGTGTTTCAATTCCAATCACCTCATCTCCTTCTTTTAATTTTTTTTTAACAAATTAAATTGAAAACCTAAACAATTATATATTATTAGTTTACATTTCCGAAATATCTTTTTTAAGAAATTTATTTACTCAAATTATTATTCATAATATATACTTTTAGTATTAGATTTTATCAATTTATTTTGTAAAATTAAATTTGGACAATTTAAGTACTTTTTTTTTTCTTTTAAGAGTTCAAAAAAACATTAAGTCAAAAATAGTTCTAATTCTAAAAATTATTGTTTTAAAAATTTTGCATAGACTTCGCTTAAACTCGAGTTTGTCTTTTTGGTTTAATCATGTTTTAAGTATAAACCTTGTCTTGTCTAGTTTAAATTCGTAAAAACTTGAAACTTGATCATCCGTATATAATTGACAAATGTAT
>CAIGRP010119613.1:0-13592 GCA_903798385.1 Fraxinus cuspidata
CCCCCCCCCCTCCTTTTTTTTTTTTGGTGCTTGGCGCCTAGGGTGGGGCCTAGATGGGCTTTTTAGTACACAAACTTTTACATATATAAATTATGATGAATATTTACTTGCATTTTATTTTCCCTTAAATCAACGTGTATTTAATCTCCTCGCTCTTACTCTTTTGTGCAGTTCTTCGAAACCCCAACACACAAAATTCGAGTAATGGTAGAACATAAATCGAGATATTTGCATGTATACGTGCTATCATACTCATCTTTTTACTTAGATTATACTTTCGATACTGTATTATTGTTTCAAGAGTAGGAGATAGATAACTAAGAATTACGAATATTACAATAATAATGTTTCAATGACGATGAAATTTGAAGAATGACCGAAAACATCATAATACTTGCATATTCTCATAGGAAAGTCTAAAATAGAGACTTTATACAAGTTATATGAATTGGATTACATAAAAATTGAGATTTTTTTTTTCAAATTTAAATGAAATATAGCAATGCACATAATTTGTCAAAACTCAAATTTAAGGAACAAAAACATTTCGAAGCTCAATTTACTAAACATATTTTAACCACCGAATCTATGCAAATCTTCTGAAGGTCAACTAAATAATATTAAATGTGCAAAGTCAATTCTTGTAACAACGGATTAATGCTAGTGATTTCTTCAGTGTTATTGGAACTGTGGCATCATTCTATTATAATATTGAGCAATGATAATGTGTTGATGTACTAAGGTTATATTTATTCTTAAGACTACCATGATTGATTAGAAATTTCATATTAAATAATATATTATATTGATGTACTAATATTTAGCCCCCGTTTGATACAAATTAAAATTTGATTTTAATATCAAGTCAAAGTCAATAATTAATTTTAACCACACATATCATGGGACACAATTTTTCAACCAAACATTCTATCAACTTTTATCAAAATCTACTAAAAAATTGATTTTAATCTACAACAAACAGGGGCTTATATTTAAGATAACTAGCAATGGAGTTTTTCGTTGAAAATCTATAGAAACTTCGTATATATTTTTCAAGTATTTAACAAAAACATAATTCTCAAAATCATAAATATTCAAAATCAATAATGTTTTAATCTTGTGCAAGTTATATTTCCTTTTTTAAGTTTTATAACTAGATTTTTTTTTTTTTTTTGTTGAGCTGAACTTAAAATAAGAATGAATAGCGTTATTCATCATCATGGGTGTTAAGTACCAATTTAAGTGACAATATATGATAGATCAAATTAAATTAATATCATAACACATTTAATTAGACTTATCATTTAATACTATCTACATGCCACATAAATTGATGATCTAGTGCCACTCGTGCTCAATACCATTATTCAATAAGAAAATATCGTTTGTCAAACAAAATACGTGCACGCCTTCCTTGCCTAGGTCAATCTTAATGATCACTGTAGAGTTGACTGCTTTTTTTAAAGCCAAGATGCTAAGTGGGACATTTTCTTTGTGCCATGCGTCTTGGTGGGCCCCTTTTAGAACCCGATTTTTATATACAATTATCATGAAGATTCCCATATTACTTGCATTTTATTTCCCCCTTATTAACGTTCGTTTAATCTCCTCACTCTTGTATTTCGAGCCGTTCTTGAAAATCCCACGTACAAATTTCGAGTAATGATAGAATGTCAAATCGAGATATTTGCATATATACCTGCTATAAAACTCTAATTGAAAGTAGATATTTTATTTACATATATTTGTATTTTCAATACTCCATTACTATTTCAATGGATAAATAAGATTTACACACGTGACAAATAATTAAGAGTGAAATTCGAAATTTCAAGAATGTTTGAACGTAACATCATAATACTTGCATATTCTCATAGTTAAGTCGAAAATAGATAATTTTATTTACTTAACATTTATATTTTAAATACTAATATTAATATTTCGATGGAGTCCCAAGTGAGTGAATGAAAAAAAAAAGTACACATAATAAAATTGGAACATATCATCCCATCTTGATTCTTGAATGAGCATATAAAGAAAAAAAAAGACTATTTAATGTGCTCTCTTATATGCATAGAGATAAAAGAGGCTCGTGGAATTGACACGAGGAATCGAAATTAAGGTAGAAGACCAATGTATGGAACGAGTACTATGTACCTAGGATTCAACGGGATCTCCGTCGTGCTCTGTCTGAAAACCGTTCCAACAGCCTCGACGAAGACAACGACGAACTTTAAGGCAAGCTTAAATAGTTCTATGCACATTTCAATCCTCGAAATCAACATTACTCTCTCTCTCTCTCTCTCTAAAAACTGATATACATATAGTGGCTCTCTCTCTCTCTATATATGTGTGTATATATATGGTCTAAACATGAATTCACAAAAAACGTAGGAAATGGCTAAATCTGCCTTTTGGGACTCTCAAGGGACCAAAAAACCCAGCATCTCACCCTGTCCGACCCCACCCCCAACATAATTATAGGGTTGAATGCATTGTGGATCACTCAACTTTGAGCGAAGTTGCATCGGAATCACTCATCTTTAATCTTGTGCAATCAGGTTTACAAATCTTTCATTTTCTTGTAGATATGGTCACTCGCCTTCAATTTCGTGGAATTAGGTCATCCCACCCCGATTTGCTTGTAAATCTAACCACTTTGTCATCTGTTTTCAGTTTAACTAACCTAATGTATTGACATTGACATTAAAACTAATAGATAACTAGCGTGTAAAAGCACGATTTTTGTTCATTAGTTTTTTTTTTTTTTTTAATATTCGTTTTAAGATGGATCCAATGTGTATCATCTATTAGTTTCAACTTCCATGTCAATATATTATGTTAGGTGAGCTAGTTTGCAAGCACATCTAAGTTGAGCGAAACTTGATTGTACCCACTTGAAGACGAGTTACTATATTTGGCAAGAAAAAATGAAGTCGAGTGATCTGAGTACACAAAATTAAAGATGGATGATCCGAATGCAACTCTACTAAAAATTGAATGACCTACCATGCATGTAAGCCAACTAATAAAATATCCCTAACAAACATATTATTGAGGATTGACAACATGCAGAGTAATTGGTATATTATAAAGTCATAAAGTGCCTTGTGGCCATTATCGTATTTAAAAATTTGGACCAACTTCAAAAATTTGAACGTGACCTTGTTATTGAGAAAGTTCAATCAGCCTTATCCATTTTGCTTTTGATTATTATATATTATATAGTAATATTATTATAGTTTAAATGATTAACGTGGCACCCAATTGAAATAATGGCATATTCCATTAATCTTAATTTTAATTGGCCGTATACATATCAACATCTTCTTGTTATATTATTAAGGGAAACAGGTTATCACTTTTTTAGGTTTGCATTTTTTTAGGAAAATAATAGAGAGCAAATCTTTTATATAATATGAAAAAGAAATGACAAAAGATTTCGAGATAATATATATAATCTGTTAGAGAAATTACGAGAACAACAAACAAATATGACAAGTCATAACGACACTATTCTTTGTTATCTCTTTTTAACTATGCCATTTGCAACTTTAGAATTGATTGCGCAGTCATTAGTGACGGATTTTTCAAATGAATAGTTGGATAGTTGGATCTCCTATGGACAAATTGGAATATTCACCATTATTTGAATTGGAATCTCATGTTCTCCATAATTTTAATAATTCATTAACTCACGTTCAATGTATAATGATCAATAATTCCATGATTAAAATAGGTTATGTGAATAGTCGAGGTTTTTCACGGCAAACAATACTTTTATACAAGTTAATGATATTTTAATGAAGACCATTTTACAATTTTTTTTTTTTTTTTTAATTTAGTAGATATGTCATGTAAACTTTACTGTGTTAAATGTGATTATTTTGTTCAGAAAGTACTCTGATAAATGATATTGGGGTTTTAAGTTTGTGTTTGATGGCAATAGCATTACATTAATATTCATTTATGGTCAATTTGATTTTGAAAAATCAAAAATTACTTTTGAAATTAAGAAGTTACTTTTAAACTTATTTAAATAGTTATTTTGAAAATATTTGCTTGAAAAAGTAATTGGATTTGAGTGATGACCTTAAAACCAAAATTAAACTTACCAATCTTATCAAAATTGGATAGAGTAACCGTTAAGAAATGATAAACACCAAAGAAAAGCGTCATGAATAGGACAAAATAAAACCAAGTGAAATAAATGCAAAGTCGAGGCAAGAATTTGACTCTTTGTCCTTTAGTTATTTTGTCCCGTAACGGTGCTTACAGATGATGTCAATAAACTCATAAGATACAACGATCATCTTCTTGTATTTTATAGCACTACAAAGCACAAGAACAATGAACTAAAATAGGTTTTTGTATTCCTTCCTTAGTGAAATGGAAAACACATTTTTATGCAGAGTATTTGCTAAGAAAAGACATAATTTAATGTTATGCTATGATTGCATATCATTGGGATGAAGTAATTGATGTTCCAAAGGTCTAATTTATAGATGAGGAGATGCTATAAGTGAAGAGACACGTCTCAAAACTCAGCAACATTTGCCAAGGGTAGCAACTTTTGCTGTTTCCTTTGCGTCGCTAGAACGTCAGAAATAGAGAGTTCGTCGCTCAAGCGACAGCCTCACCGCTCGAGAGCTAGGCGAGCGGCGAAGTTAGGTAATTTTTCAGCTAGTTTTACTCTTTTTTTTTTCAACTTTGGACTGCAATTTCTCATTCATCTGGAATTGAATTTATCATTCCAAATATACAACAACAATCTACTCAACGAGTAGAACAAGTTATCTATTTATTTTCATAATTTGACTATTAGATCAAGTCCGAATATTTGGTCAAAATTGCAACAAAAATCACCTTTTCATGGTTTTATACTTAACCAATTTCAACAATCTCTCACATAAATGGAAATTCCAAAATATGCAATACACTGTGCAAATTATATGCAGACTCTAGCAAATTAGTACATACGAAAAATTATAGCATCATGATATGTGGCTTGTCTCTTTGAACCTTCCTTATTTGAATACAATCGAATTTATTAAGCTAAATAGCGAACGTGATGTCTTGAACCATTCAATTATTCGTGTAAATTAAAACAAATGTACCAACACCATAATTTATCTAACAACTTCGGTTCTCGTGTTTATTTTCATTTTGGTCCAATAATAACTTTTATTTTCGTAAGTGTTTTAAAATAATTTTAAGCCTCAAATTCTTGTGAAAGTGGTCTCACTACACACTTATATATTTGATCCCCTACATCTCTAGTCTATTTTCAAGATATAGGAATCATTAAAAATATACACTTATCCTTATACACTTGTTATTCTAGCGCTTTAGGTTTGTAAGAATGAGAGTAAATGCTTTACACTGAATTTTTTATAACTTAGTTGTCTCATTGAACCAAAATCTTGTGATCTACAATTTACAAGGTTGGGTTTCCGCTATGGTGATTCCATTCGATAGGTTTTAGGCCCATTCCCCTAGAAAGATATTTGATCTCTTGTTAGTCATTTTGTCAAATAATCTGTTATATTTTCCTTTGATTTAACATAGTTAATTAAAATTATACCACTCAATATCAATTGATTAGTGGTATTATGTTTTCGAAAAATATGTCAATATTTACCATTATACATACTATTTTGTGCCCGTACAATTGTCAATTGATTATCACAATATATATTAATCGTAGATCGAGCTATACAAGTTTTCTTAGATGATTTTAAGGACACAACTCTGCCTCCAATGACAAACACATAACCACTTGTAGACTTTGAATAATTTGCATCAGTATATCCTTCTAACACTGCGGATATCTTTGTCGAAAAAAATATGACGGGTAGCATCTATATCCACCCACCATTTCATGGGACTTCCAACATTTTTGCATTCTAAAATAATGGTCGACAAGTTTATATTTGATATACCATCAGATATTACATCAGATTCAGTGATATTCTCTTGGGTTTGCTTTTGAGGTTTACGATAATCAATAGAGCGATCTTCGGCTTTTTTACAATTATAGTAATTGCCCTTGAACTTTTTTGCATTCTTATTGGAGGTTCGACATAATTCTTTTTTTTCTTACTCTTGTTATTTGATTATATCATATTAGCCTTAACTTGTGGTATATGACTCCTAACACATTTGTCCGAATTTCTGTTATCTTCTTCAATTTTCAACCGGACGACGAGTTCTTCTATATTCATCTCATTTCACTTGTGCTTGAAATAATTCTTGAAATCCTTTCACATGGGTGGAAATTTCTCGATAATTGCAGCCATCTGAAATGATTCACTTAGAGACAAGTTCTTTGTGTGAATGTCATGGAGAATTACCTACAATTCTTGTATTTGACTGATAAACATCTTTGAATATACAATTTTGTAGTCCAAGAATATTTCTACAATAAATTTCTTAGTTCTAGCATCTTCAATCTTGTATTTTTTTCTCCAAGGACTCCATAGTTCCTTTTCAAATTTCATGGAACTATACACATTGTATAATATGTTGTTTAAACAATTCAATATGTAGTTTTTGTATAGAAGTCTGAATGTTTTCAAGCATCTAATACTATTAATAATACCCTATTATTTTTCCCTTTTTGCACAACAGGATCATCTTCCTTCAAGAATTTTATCAAGTTTAGAGTTATGAGATAGAATGACATTTTCTGTTGCCATCCCTTGAAATCAACCCCACCAAATTTTTCTGGTTTCTCTCAATGTGGTACAGAGTTTGTATTAACGGTGGGAGAAGCCACTGCAACTGGAGGAATCACAACACTAGGAACCAAGTTAGGTATAACTCCTTCCAAAATTTCCATATTCGAAGTATTATTCGAAAAAGTATCGGTATTGTTAACCGTATTCATTTCTGTTTACATAAACAAAAGATAAATTAAAAATCAAAATTTGAGAAGGATTTGAGGAAGTTAAACCGAATATAATAAAGAATAAAGTTATAACTAAAAAAATCGACTTAAGATTGTTGGAAAAAATAATTGGATTTGAGTGATGACTTTTAAACCAAAATTGAACTTACCAACATTACCAAAATTAGATATAGTAACATCAAGGAAATGAGTAATAAAACACCAAAGAAAAATGCCATTGATTAGGACAAAGTAATACCAAGTGAAATGGATGCAAAGTCGATGTAAGTGTTGAACTCTTTGTCTTTAAGTCGACTTTGTCCCGCAACGGTGCCTACATATGATGACAATCAACTCCGTAGGTACAACGACTATCATCTTGTTTTTATAACACTCCAAAACACAATAATAACGAACCAAAAATAGGTTTTTGTACTCTTTCCTCAATGAAATGGATAACAGTTTTTTATGCAGAGTTTTGGCTAAGAAAAGATAAAATTTAATGTTATATTATGATTGTATAGTATTGAGATGAAGTAATGGATGTCCCAAAGGTCTTACTTATAGAGAATAAGAGGTTCTGAGTGAAGCAACACGCTTCTAAATTCAATAACCTTTGCCAAGGGTAGCAATTTTTGTTGTCGCTCCCCCGTCGCTCGAGCGTCGAAAACAAAGTGTCATTTGCTCGCCTATCGATCGAGCGACAGCCTCACCGCTCGAGCGCTAGACGAGCGGCGAAGTTAGATAATTTTTTAGCTAGTTTTTTAACTTTGGACTGCAATTTCTCATTCATCCGAAATTGAATTTGTCATTTCAAATATACCACAACGATCTACTCGACAAGTAGAACAATCTAAGGTCAAATCCATATATTTGGTCGAAATTGATACAGAAATCAATTTTCCATGATTTTATACTTAACCAATTCCAACAATTGCCTGGCTAGAATGGCTTTTGGGAAGCATGTTCGAGAAGATTTCTATTTTAGCTTTTGCTTCTTGAAAAGCTACTTTAAGTTATATTTGTAAACTAATTTCTAAGAGTTTCCTTTCCAGAGGAACTTTTAGAATCTCACTTTCATCTAAAAAATTTCCTAACTAAAAGAAAAATACATTTTTTAAATTTAATTGAATGGGTAAGTTTCAAAAGTTCCTTTAACTTTTAAAAGTCATGTCAAATGGGTCATAAAATAGATTCCTCGAACGTGCTCAGTGCTCAAAAAACGTTGGGATACCAAGGGTCATCACAATGAAAAAGAGCACTGTTGGAATGAGTTATTGGGTTGCGTGGCTGCCTATCTTTTATTTGTTTTTTACTTTTAAAAAAAATGACACGTGAGTATGTTTTTCCTTAAATGCGTTAACACTTATTGTTTTAGTTGTTACTTTAATATTGAATGAAAAATGTGGAGTTTTCTCTCAAATTTAATTTTTGATTTGCATTCTTTGGATTCAACTATCTCATATGGCTGTTTCTTAAATTGTTTCACGCTTCATCTCCATCATGATCTTGTCTATAGACATTTAGGTTCGTCGTATAGTTCACCATTCGAGGTGGAAACCTATGTTCTTCAAAATTAATAATAATTCATTATCCAACATAATTACCATGCATATAATTTCTCGACATACTACAATAATTAAAATCGTAGTCTACTTATACTACGTCAGTATATTTAACAAATATTGTTCGAATTCTCGAGTCAAAACATGTATATGTCATGTTATACAAGCAAAAATAATTTTCTTTTAAGTAAATATATCAAATTCTCTATATCATGTGGCTTAACATATTTATTTACCTACTATATAGATGGAAAAAATAGTTCAAATTATAGCATGTGCTATGGCTGCGCAATAGTTTTATGTTAATTAATAATGCAATTAAATAGTTATTTATATTTTAAACATTATACATAAAAAAAATAGGGTAGGTATAATGTCTCCATGATTTTTATATCATATATCACATTTTAATTGCAATTAAGTTTCTTAATCTTTACTCATTATAGCAATTATTTCCTAAACTTTTTCAATTGAATTCTTATCTTCAAACTCTCGTTAATTAGTACATATCGTCTTAAAGATTATTTATATCAAAATATTTTGCTTTCATGCTTTGAAATGAGGAAAAAATATTTTTCGTACTTTTTATTTATCTTTTGAAATTATGATGGGAAAATAAGTTATTTTACGTTATTTCAACGAACTTTTAGACATAAAACTATTATCAAATACAAAATGTATTAACTAATGAAAAGTTTGAAGATAAGAATGACATGAAATTTTTTTAAGGATATAAGTACTATAATGAGTAAAAGTTAAGAACCTTAAATACAATAAAAATATGGAGCAAAAAATAAAAATTGCGGTGCGAATATAATTACCCTAAAAATTATCATAAGCAAAATACTTTCATTTTCATTATATAATCGAGCCCTGCTACATGGCCAGGGTGGCCCTAGCCATCCAGGGACGTCGGGCCCATGTGTCCCGACCATATATATTTTCTCTTGTATATGCTTATATTTTGGTTATTTATTGATTATGCAGTTTTATAAAGTATATGTATATATCTAACTTGTTTCATATATTATTAATTAAAATCGTAACGAGCTAAGTGACAACTTTCTATCGTTTAATTTGATCATCTTTTGCTTCAAATTTCTTAGTACCAACTCAAGTTGAGAAATAAAGTTTCTATTGGCGGAAATTAAAATCAGATTTTTTACTAATTTTGATAAAAGTTGATAAAATGTGTGATTGAAAAATTGTGAATCCCGCAAAATATTTATTTAAAATTAATTATTGATTTTAATTTAAATTAAAAATTAGATTTTAATTTTCACTAAATATGGAGACAAAATGTAATATCATGGGCCCTAACATGATAAGGGGGGCAGCCGTGACAGGTGGGGGGATGGCTGGCATAGTGGAATAACCCATTTCATTAAGGGTATGTTTGATTTGTCCAACTTTCCATAGAATTTGAAATGGAATTCCATCTTTTTTCAAAAATGAGTGTTTGATTAGCTAAATTTTCTAGGCAATGTGTTTTCTTACTTTTGTCCACATGCTTACCAATTCAAGGATTTTGAATTTATTATCCAGTTTACTTACTTTTTTTTTATTGGGCAATGACATCAAATTTTATAACCAATTGTAAAAAAATTTCCGTTTCTTGGATAATTTTCATGTAAAACAAAGTCAAACGAATGATATTCGGTATGGTAAATTTTTTTTAAAAACATTATATTTTATATTATATTTTATATTTTTTTGGCAATTGGAACAAATAATGGTAGAAAAAATTATCACTTTTATGGACAATTATCATAAAAAATAAAGTCAAACAGACACCAAACTTTCAACATTTTCCAGGTGGAAAATTATACCAATCAAACACAATTAATTACAATTCTCAGTAAAAGAATTTCTAGGCAATTCAATTTCCTATAATTCATTTTCTTTCCACTTATTTTCCATCTTTATAATCAAACGGACCATAACAACAATTCTCCTTTGTACAGAGGAATTGCAGCAAGAATTTCAACAGCATTTTTTTCATTTTCCAATAAAAAATTGCCAAGTGTATTCTATAGAAATTCTGGAGGCCATTTTTTGTACGCATAGCAGAACCGTTTCATAGAGATACACGTGTGATAACTTGTTTTTAGAAACTAACTTGCTATCTGGACAATAGATTAGGGAATAACAGTGCAATATTCCACGTTCTCATATTCAAGTTCAACTGAAATTGGATTAACATCATTCCCATCGCGACATTTGATAAATCATTATAGTTGTTAAAATGCGATTATGGTTAAAAAATCAGATTTTACAACCCTAAACCTCTATCAAACAATACTCATTTTTTTTTGAATTACTACACATTTATCATTGATGACTTCTTATTCCGTTCTTGAGAATTAAGCTAGGGGTCTTGTTAGAATTTGGTCATGACTCGAATTTCTTGTTGAAATAATTGAAGAATTCTAATTGAAGTGCACATCGAGAAGAATTCAGTTGGATTGCTATTGGAATCCTATGTCAAGTTGAAATTCTATTTTGGAAGCCCATTGGGAGTTGGAACTTGTTTTGGACTCGATATTTTTGTATCATACTTTATCAACAACTCTACTATGAGAATTTGGAAATACCCTACATGTTCCCTATAAATATTAAGTTCTTCTACACAATTTTAGAGTGTGACAAAATAGATTACTAGAATTATAGGATCAATTGTAATTTTCTATCTTCTTCATTATTCTTGAGTCAATAAAATTTCTTAATTCATCTACCATATTTATTGTCTTTATTATTCTTTTGTTTGATCTAATATATCATTATTTGCCATATAACTTCAATAATTCATTATGGTGGTTGGTTTTATCAAGTGGTATTCAAACAATACATAATTCTTGTATTTCTAACATTGCTAACAGCGATCTGAACATATTATTATTTCTATTAACAAGAGATATTTTAATTGTTTCATAACAAGTAGTATCAGAGCGTCAAGTTCAGTAGTTCCGAAAAAGCGCAAGGTTTGATTTGTTCGATATTTTTTGTTCGTGATGGCTTCCATGAAGTTTGAAATTTTACATTTTGGATCAGAGCACTAGATTTTCGCTATGACTGGTTAAGATGTGTGCAATACTCACACATCTGGATTTGGATGATGCGTTGTTGGGAATTGACAAGATGACAGCAACTTTGACCGCGAAGGAAAAATTACAAAAGGATAAGAAGGCAGTTTCTCAAATTCATCTTCATTTATCGAATACCATTCTTCAGGACGTTTTGAAGGAGGGTTCAATAGCTGTTTTATGATTGAAGTTGGAGCAATTGTGCATGGCTAAAAGTCTAACAAGCAAGTTGAACCTCAAGTAGCGTTTACACTCTCATCAAATGACAGAAGGATGATAATTGGAAGATCACCCAACTGTATTTAAAGAGATCGTCGTTGATTTGGAAATTTTAGAAGTAAAGTATGATAAAGAAGATTTGGCCTTGATCCTATTGTGTTTGTTACCCGCTTCGTTTTCTTCATTTAAGACACGATCTTGTATAGTCGTGATACTCTCACCATAGAGGACCTCGTATAATGTTTTCTATTCAAAAGAAAAGATGAAGCATCTGGTTTCTGAAGCCAGAGATGGAGAGGCCTAGTTGTTCATAGTGGTTCTGGAAGGGGTTGATCGAAGACTAAGTTCGGTAATCAGATTTGTAACTATTAGAAGAAGAAGGAACACATGAAAAAGGATTGCTACAAATTGTAGAATAAAGAAAGGTTGACTGCAAATCGATATGAGAAGCAATCAGAGACTTCAGGTGAAGCAGACCTCACAGAGAACATTGTAAGTGAGGGATATCTTTTGGCTATCTCTGATATCGAGTTTAAACCATTGGATGATTTGATTCTGGATTCAGCTTGTGTGTTTTATACGTGTCATAAAAAATATTTGTTTACTACATATAAAATCGTTTTCAAAGGTGTCGTGGTTATGAGAAACAACGCACCTTGTTGGGATGCTAGAATTGGTAAGATCAGATTGAAGCTATTATATGGGACAATTAGAACACTTAGCCAGGTTTGACATGTTCGGATTTGAAAAAGAATCTCATTTTGTTGTCTATCCTTGATTCAAAGGGTTATGAGTTCTTTGGTGGATATGGAGTTTTAATAGTTTGTAAGGGTGCCCAAGTTATATTGGATGGACATAAAATGTCTCAATTATACATCTTGCAGGGTCATACAGAAGATAGAAGAGTCAATCAGCACATGTTTAATACCGTGGTGGACATTCAATTTGATACACTACATTTAGGAGCTCGTAAAGGGTCGGATTTGAAGAATACTGTTTAGTGGAGTTCAGGAAATATGGATATTGTCACTTTGCCACCATCACCTGCGGTGCCATTATATTCAATTGTTAGGGATGGACCCAGTGAAAAATTGTATGTGATTACTGATTTTGTTGAGCATGCTTTAAGTAGAGTAGAAAATGTTCAATATAACAAGGGGCTTTCAGTAAAAGAATTTGGTATTGATTCTACCTTGGGTGTATTACAACTCATTTTGGTAAATTAAAAAATCATTACGATTTTTGGAAATTTGAGATGATTCTATAAGGGTAGTGCTTGGATTCATTGGAAGAGGTGAAATTTTGTGCTTGGTTGGAAAATCAGTTTTTGTTATTGTTGAAGAGTCAGTTCATTCATTGCAGAAAGATTTTTTTTTCTCTAAGTGAGGAATATTTTGGAGCTTTGATCGTTGTAGTGAAATTCGTGTCAAGGAAGAGATTATTAGAATTTGAGTCGAATTCCTAGTTGAAGTAATTGAAGAATTCTAATTCAAATGTACGTCAAGAAGAATTCAGTTTGTAATGTTATTGAAGTCCTATATCAAGTTGAAATTCTATTTTGGAAGTCCATTGGGAGTTGGAATTTGTTTGAACTAGATTTTTTGGTATCTTATTTCATCAACAACTCTATTATGGAGGTTTGGACATTCCCTATATGTTCAAAATAAATATTAGGCTCTTCCATACAATTTTATAGTATGAGAAAATAGATATCTAGAATTATAGTGGTTGGTTTCATCAAGCTGTACTCAAACAATACATAATTCATGTATTTCCAACATTGCTAACAACGATCCAGACATATTAATATTTCTTCTAACAAGAGATATTTTAGTT
>CAIGRP010119618.1:0-17745 GCA_903798385.1 Fraxinus cuspidata
TTGGGACATGTTCACCGTAGATGTTCATTGAAACGTGTCTAGATTTAAATTAACATCTACGGTGAACATGTCCCAATATGATAGACCCTGCAGCACCGTTTGTAGTAATTGTTCTAGCAAATACTTTTATTATGACAATCCCACTATGAAATTATTCACTTTGGACATGAATTCATACTTGGGGTCACTAGATTTGAAGTAGAGTCTGCTGGGATATTGGCCCATATGATTGCTCTCTCAGCATTATTATGCTAAATGTTGTAGCTTTCTCAGTTTTTATCTTATGCCAAACCCTTTTATGTGTTATCACGTCTCAGGTCCTTACTGCTCTGTTTACTTTCAATAGGCATGGACTAAGGAAGAGACAGATCATTTGTTTGATATGTGTGAGCAGTTTGATCTCCGCTTCATTGTGATTGCTGATAGATTTCCATCATCAAAAACTGTGGAAGAACTGAAGAATCGGTTTTACAGTGGTATTACTATCTTGTCTTACTGATTTGTTCCTTATCTTCTGGATTGTCTGACGTTCATAGTAGGCTGCACATCTTTTCATGGGCACACATTCATTTCTGAGTGACGGGGGGAGGGGGTGAGAGAGATGACTGAATAATTTGTGTTATTTAATCATGTAATTTTTGAGAAGTTCTGGTGTTTATCTTGATTTCGAGTGTGCAGTATCTAGAGCTATCTTGATTGCTAGGGCTCCGTCTCCTGGTGATGTTGTTGGGCACTCACTTGTTAAGGTATGGCATTATCCCCTTGTACCACTGTTTCTTGATGTTTAAAATCCAGCCTTTTTGTGAGAATAAGTTCATCTTTTAGTCTGGAGTGTGCATGTTCTGGCAAAATCTTTGATATTATAAATTTTTCAAACAATCCAGGAACCTTATAATCTTTCTCAAGAAATTGAACGAAAACGTGCATTGTCAATGGTGCTCTCTCACACGAAGCAGCAGGAGCGCAAAGATGTTGAGGTTTGAAATCTGTTTCTGTATCTCCCTGGTGACCTAAACAGATGATAGGGGAAGAACATATTTGTTTGCCATTACATGTATATGTGACTCAGCTTTTTCTGTTTGTAGGTTCTTGCTGAGGCAAAAAGAATATCTGAGGCCCGAAAGGCTGCGAAGGTCAGCTTCTCCCCTCCTCCCCCACTGAAAAAAGGGAAAAAGAAAAGAAACAAAGAAATCCACTTCCCTGTCTGTCTGTCAAAGATGTGTCAAAGAATGACACTTGAATATTGTGAAGATGGTATTGTAACAAATTGCGTTTATGTGAAATATAGGCTTATTTTTGCTGACGGCGCACTCTTGCCTTTTAATGAGCATCATTATAAAGTGTAGTGTTTTATAAGATAGGCTTATTTTGATGATGACGCTCTTTTATTGAATACTACTTAATTTTGTTAAGTCTGCACTCACCATCATTTCTTTGTTATTTGTACGTGTATTTGCGTTAACGTAAATTTTCTTCTTCAGGCTGCAGAAGAGCCTGAGCTTCCAGTCATGGCAGACGCTGGCCATGATGTTACTGATAAGGCTGCTGTTGCTGGGGATTCTGTCTCTCCTTCTCAAAGCACACAGTTTCCTTCTGCTACTATAGCCAATCCAGTCTCAGAAACAGCTTCAGTTGTAGCTTCTCTTCGCATGGTATGCCAGAAATCAGATTTATTGTGTTATTTATCTTAAACTTCCTCACTTTTATCCTCTTGTTTATTTTGGTTTCACTAAACAAATTTACGAACAAGCTTATGCTTCTTTCTGTTCATTTGCCGTGTTTGTTCATTAGTATTCCTTGATGCAGGACAATCCTGTTCCAAATAGGATTTCTTGTTTCTCTCTCTTTTTCTTTCTTCTTTAGAATGCTTCTTTTTCTTTCTTGACTACAACATGAGTATCTTGTGTGTTTTTCTGTATATCTCCTACAGAAAGAACTAAAATCCTAAAAAGGAAATAAATCATAATCTAAAAAGAAAGAAGAAATCCTATTCTAAACAAGGAAGAAGAAAAAGAGATAAAATCCTATTATGAACTGCTTGTGCATGCGTGCTTATATGTAACATCTTTTTCTCTTGTCCTCATTTTGGTCCTTTGTGCTATTCTTGGACTATGACTTTGGCCTTTTGTGATACTGATCAACAAATTATGCAGCTGCAAGTGTACTTGAGATCTTACGCACACGAGCAAATGGTGCAAGCTGCAAGTTCGTCAGCAGGACTTCGGACTATCAAAAGGGTTGAGCAGACTTTACAAGATCTCGGGGTATGTATCTATTCTTTAAACTATTAAAAGTGGTTTTTGTTCACTTTGTCCTGATAATTGATGTATATAGGTCATAGGGAACAATTTTCTTTTACAATCTAGAAAGCGCTGATCATGAAGATTGTGCTGATGTGCTTATATCTGAACTTGTTAAAGAGAAAAATATCAGGGAGAATTAGTGTTTGTATCTACTGCTTAGACTATTAAAAGTGGTTTTTGTTCACTTTGTCCTGATAATTGATGTTATATTGGTGATAGGGAGTAATTTTGTTTTACAATCTCGAAAGCTCATGCTCATAGGCTTGTACATAAACATGTTAAAGAGGAAAATATCAGATAAATAATATTTAATGAGTTTCCTGTACCTGTACATTATTAAGCATATCTGTTGAAATAGTCTCCAGTCAAAGACTTCATCAGCTTTCATGGATATTATTTTTAACATTGGGAACCAAGAGCATGTTTGGGAGTGCTTAAAAGCTCTTTATAAGCTCTTCCAGACATGCTCTAAGTCTAGTTTATCTGACCAATAACTAAACCTTTTGAATCTCTTATTTTCTAAAACTTGAGGTTGTTCTTGCCTTGCTTAAAGCTTGGGCAAGTGACATCCATGACTGAGGGAATTGAGCTTTTAAAATTTTGGACTTGTTTAGGAGGAAATGATCCTGCCTAATGATTTTTATATACCTCTAATACATTTGTTTCCTCTGGATGAATGAAAAACCTGTGCACCCATTTTTCAGGTGAATTTGAAACCAAAGGTTCCCACCAGGGCCGTATGTGCAGAGCATCTTGAACTAAGAAAAGAAATATTGACTCTCTTGAGTCTTCAGAAACAGGTAATTCTTCCCTAGTGTTACCTCAATTATTATCTTTTTCTTCTTGATAAATTGCATTCCAAATTCCTCGTAACTCTTTTGTTATTGGTCAGAAAGTCTACCTCGTTGAGTTGTTATAACAGCATTGACCTTTATTCTTTTGTCTATTTCGAATTTTCGTTAGACTTGAGCATCATTAGTCCTGTATGCTGACTTTCGTTTTTTGTTATCCTACCTTTTAGTGTGATTAACTGTCCTGCCTTGTAGTGTTTTATGTTTCTCTTCCAGTTGTATTTCTGTTTGTTGTTGTACTAGGTTTTAACTTTTAGTTAATTAAGGAAGTATATGCTGGCTGATCTTCGTCCAAATTTGGCCACTGAGTGAAGACCCCAAAGGTGGTTCTTTAGTTGTCCAATTTTTGGTAGATTCCAGCAAACAAGATTCAAGTTGATTTTATATAAGAATGGGTTGATTATATCTTTTTTTTCCTTCTCTTTTATGAATAAGCTAACTGGAGTTGCGTCTCACCTGAGCTTGTCAAAATAGATGGTAATAGTTTCTCTCATGGATACTCACCTTTACACGGTCTGGGTTCAGTACTTGATCGGCAGAAACCAAATTGAAACAACTCATGTTTGTAAAATAGTACTGTCCATAGACCAGGGTTAAATAGATCTAGACGAATTTTGATATAAAACATGTCACTTCATTAGATTTTCAGTGTTTTAAGTTCACATTCAAAATAGTATCAATTTCCTTGCTATTGAGTGGCTTGTCTGCAGCCAGACTTATTTCAATTTGATATATATTTCGTCTTGCACATTATTACTCTCTTTGGATTATCAGTTGCAATACAAGGAGGCAGAAGGTTCATCATATCGCGATGGTTCATATGCTGAAACTCCTGGTACACCACCACCTAAGGTTGGTGACATGTTTTATTTCCCCATTAATCATTAATCACGGTAGAACAAAATTTCTTTTCATAAGATTATAACTGCCTGACCTTTCCTTTAACAGCGTCTGCAGCGTGCTGCAGATCTTGATCGAACATTTACTCCTGATTCATCGAGTTTTGGAGGTAATAATAAGTGCTAGTGGCATTTAATGATGTCTTCTGCTGTTCTTACTTTTCTTTCTCTGTATTTTACCATATATTCTTCACGGCACTGCTTTTTTAGCATGGATTAGACGTGTGATTTGATTTTAGGGGAAAGAGTTGGTAAAAGGGACCTGAAGCGTAAGGTATACTCCTTTTATCAGTTATGTTTGTTATTTATTTTTTCATCTCTTTCAATTTTTTTTGACAATTCTACTAATTATGCATTGACAAGTCTACTAAAAATGCATTTACCGTAAAATTGGTTCTGAAGGGACCTGGAAGATCAGAAGCTCCTTCATCTCCAGCTCAGTCCAAAAGACCCCGAAAGTACAAGGCATCAGATTGATCGTATAGAAATTTTTGTTCAATGCCTTACTCGTACATTTATTACACAGGTATGGAGGATTCCTATTTCACTTGAGAAGTTCATGTATTGTTGAGTCATGATGCAACACAATTTTTCCTAACTTACACGTCTCTAGGGAGGATGATGAGGGAGCTCTGTTTCAGCAGCTTGTCTTGTCTTTGCTTGCTTCCTGGAGGAATCGAAGTAAATTGGCCACCAATACGCAATTCTTAACAAGGATTAACGAGTTGCACGTCCGATGGTTCTGTTCCCATAGTGAAAATATTTTCGTAAAGGTTTTTTTTTAAGGAAGGATGTATTGAACTTGAGTTTAGCAGCCTAGTTGGCATTCCTTCTGTAAGCTTTTTCAAATGTAAATAATTTAAGACTATTTCTTTGGCTGTGATCCAGAATCACAGCATGAATTATGGAAAATTTATGTTTGAATCTTGTACATTTGCTCTTTCTTGAAATTGTTTGATCTCACGGAGGGATAAGATGACTGGATGATTATTCGTTTGTCGGAACTTGTAAAAGATCGCTGTTGTGCTTTGCGTCCATTGCTGCATCATACAACTAGTTAATTATCAACAGTGCATTCATTGCAACTCAATGCCACACTGGGTGAAAATATTGGCCAAAACATGGGACCGCAAATTTGAACCCATGACATTAGGCACAAAAGATATAATCACATCGTGAATATTGTCGTCGTCTCTAGTCTAGAATAAAAAGCATCCAGATTGGCTTCGGTCACCGTTGCACACAAGACAGCACAACCACCATTCACGGGTTCACGAATGCACTAGCACAAGCTCGCATGCTCACAAACAAAGATGCAGAGAGATGCGCAAGTGTCTAGTACTTCAGTTGCCAAAAGTAATTAATTTATAGAATAGAAACCCCACTTGCAGCAAGGGAAACAACTAATTTAGAAGTAATACAAACTGAAATCACTGTGCTAACACTCGGGTACAATATATGTTTACCCCCCATACTGCAGAAATTTGAAGTCTTAGATGCTCTAACGAGTATCTTCAGGAAGAACTGTCTCTCTTCACTTTCTATTCTTGCTCTCCCTCACATTCTCCCGTTTCTTATACAGCTTCTCAAGTTGCCGCTTTGCTTCACAGTTGGGGAAGTTCGTCAAATCATAGTAATGAGGGGCTACGTCAATCAACCTGCAGATAAATTTAAAAGGACGGCAAAAATAACTATAAAATCCAACTAAGAATTCTTAAAAGCTGTAATCCACAAAATATGTAATTACATAGATCAAACTTCAAGAGTCTCTTTTCAACTAAAGTATCAGTTGATTATTCTCAATTGAACTTAGAAACCTTTATCTTTGCCATGAAGAACTGACAAAAAATAATTGCCAATAACAAAATTTTTTTAGAGGATCTTCTTTTTGTTCCATTGCTCGCTTCATGGCAGTTGGATGGACCCACCAAGTCCACCAACTCCTCCTCCCATGAGATTCACACCAATAACCACCTACAAATACCTCGACCACAAGGCCACTAGGCCAACTATCGCCCTACACCAACTTTCTTAGGGAAAAAAAAAAAGTACCATCACAAGATCCATGGAGTCACAGTTTCCCTGAATTAGCGAGCGCAATTGAACAAAACAAAAAAAGTGAACTTGAACAGGCCAAAAAAAAAAAAAACACTAGTTCGCTTTTAATTGGAATTTCTACCTTGAAGATATATTTTTACGAAGTTGTACATATAAACATGTTGTGAGAGAGCTTCTTGTAATGGAAAGACAGTTTTCTCCCCCTGGTAGAACACAAACCTAGGCATCCACGTGTCTAGAATTACCAGTACTCAGAAAACAAGCACCAAGAAATTTCCATCTATCAAAACCCCCAATGCCCAAATAAAAGAAAAGGAACCCTCTGTATCCTAAAAATGATCCTAGAATCGACGGAGACAATTTGCATGGTGAAACACAACATGTAAACAGCTGGAAATGAATTTACGCTAAGTAAATAAAAAAGTTCTTGAAGGTCTCTCTTAATTCTACTACACGAAAGATCTACATGAAAATGTTTATTTAATTTATGTGCTAGACGCGTGCATGTTAGCAGAATCAAAGAGGTGACAAAAAAAAAAAAACACTAAGAAAATAACACATAAATATGCAGAAAAACAGTTGAATGGCATGAACAGGAACTTACCATTCACCACGAATATCAGTTACTGTACGGATGAAATTTCTGCTTGTTAAGACATATTCATTGTAGATAACCCACTCTGGCTTATGGTCCAAGCAATTTGAAGGATGCAAGTGAACAACCTGCATGCAAAAAAACATAAATAAAAAAGAAAAAAAAACACGATTCAGCATTTGATAACGTTTTCAAGCTTCCAACTACAACAAGACACATTTTCTATAATTACATACTTGATTGTCTTTCACAGTAAGATAGTGCCCGGTCCGCTCTAGATGGGCAACCTGCATGAAATATCCAGCAAGCATAGCCTTTCTAATGTTGACGTAGTAATCACGGCTGTTGAAATCTGTGCTGCATAGCTTGAGGTTGAACCTGGCCATAATGCGAGCTAGCTGCTGTCTAACATTATCTGCAGATTTCAATGCTCTATGATTGACAAAGTTCTCGTAACACCATTGTGGATCCTCCTCTGAAAATAATAGAAATTCAAAAAAAATATTAATACCAACAAAAAAGATGAAAAGATAGGATATAAGATCATAGGAGATCAACTACAGAAACTTACTATTTTGTTTGTACGCGTGATACACATTCAAGAGTGTAAGATGATCCCCATCAATGTGACCGAACCGAGCTTTGGCTTCATCTGCAGCTTTTTGGGCCTCCCTAGGCCGGACAAAGCAATTGGGTACTATAGAAAAAATTGGTTATCACAGAGGAGGCCCACGGAAGAGGTCAGCAGATGCATAGAGGCGAGACACCATTTGCTTGATGAGAGAATACTGAGAAACTGCAACTATCTGCATCAGCATTTACTTAGAAATCCTTGGTACATGCCCGCAGGAGGCATGAAACCCAGACTAGATGCTGATGACAACCTAAGCCGACACACACAACCACCACATACATGAATGCGTTAGCACTCATGTATGCAGTAGAATGTCTGACATCACAGTGCATAGAAGCATATCTATGCATGTGAGGAAAGAGTGAACTTCACAACCAGTGAAGTACACACTTAAACCAAAGAGAATCTACTTATATGTAGAACTGGGATAACATCCCAAACCGATACAATAAGAAAGCAATAGTAAGAGTGGATACCTGAAAGCATAGCAGATATAGAAAGGATTTCATTTGAACAGTTGAATTCAGGGCTAACAACAAGCATTTTTGCCATCTGAGGATCCAGTGGAAGTTCACTCATAATTTCACCCAACTTGGTCATGTTCCCATCATCATCCAAAGCTCCAAGGTAATTCAAGACCTCCAAAGCTCTCATCAGTGTTTCTGGAGCAGGTGGATCCATAAAATCAAAATGGACCAGGTCATCTATTCCCAGTTTCTTCAAAGTAAGGACTGTGTTAGCAAGATTGGACCGCAATATCTCCGGATAGGTTTGTGGTTGGAGATCATTATGGAAACTCTTTTCAGTGTAAAGCCTGAAACATTTTCCTGGTTGTGTTCTTCCAGCACGTCCTGATCGTTGGTGAGCACTTGCCTTTGATATAGGAGATACCAAAAGAGACTCAACACGAATTCTTGGGTTATAAACCTTTTGTTTTGCGAACCCTGGATCAATAACATATACTATGCCATCAATGGTTAAAGATGTTTCCGCAATATTTGTTGAAACAACTATCTTCCTTCCGGCGGGACCACCCTCCACTGCAGGTGGTGGAGCAGATTCAAAAATCTTCTGCTGCATAGCTGGAGGAAGTGTGGAGTACAGAGGAACTACTTTAACAGGACCCACCTGGTCTCCCATGTTACCTGTTTCTTTCATTATCTTGCGACATGCATCTTCAATCTCCTCTTCTCCAGTAAGAAAGACAAGTATATCACCAGGAGGTTCACACATGTGAATCTGTACAACAGTGCGTATGGCTGCTTCCAGGTAATCCCTTTCCGGATCCTGGGTGTAAAATATCTCCACTGGGTGAAGCCTTCCAGGGACTTTCATGAGTGGTGCACTACTAAAGTAACCCTGAAACTTTTCGGCCTCAAGTGTAGCACTCATCACAACTAGTTTCAGGTCTGGCCTATTTTTCAACACTTCCTTCAGAAGCCCAAACAAAACATCTGTTGCCAAAGTTCTCTCGTGAGCTTCATCAAGAATTATCACTTTGTATCTCTCCAAGAGCGGATCTGTCATGGCTTCTCTCAAAAGCATACCATCAGTTAAGTACCTGTAGTAGAAGAAAACATGCATCAAGCTAATACGGCCTTAGAAGACTTCGGAAAATTTTGAAATACATAAAACGAAATAGAGGTAAAACCAAGAAATTTACATCAATGGAACAAAAATATTACTTTAGAACTGTTCTAGCACTGCTGCAGTCCTCAAACCGAATACTATAACCTACTTCCTCTCCAATAGTTACATCCATTTCTTCGGCGACTCGGCGCGAAACAGACATTGCAGCCACCCTCCTAGGCTGGGTGCATCCAACCATGAACTTCCTACGCTTGTCTGGGGTCTCTATCTCTATTGCGTCAAGAACAAACTGAGGAATCTGTGGAAAAAGAAACTAAAAAGTTAAGATCTAAACTCAATAAAGAGAAGTCTGAGCCAGCAACCAATTATAAGACCAAAGCAGGTCAATAGGTGCAACCTAATTTATGAATACACGCAAACCTTTGGCACAGACATTTACGGGCTTAGGCGTGTCAACAGAAAAGGTAAGCAGAGGAAAGAAAGTAGCAGATAAGGTGAACAATTGCTAGTTTGCACCGTGTAAAATCTAAAATAACTTCAAAATGTGTGAACTTATATAGTGAAAGCCGTCTAAAACTCAATCTTCAGGACCTACTGCATTGTAGCTATTTGGGCAATTCACTCAAAAGATTGAAGCTTATCAGAAAGCCAATAAATACTTCCATTTTTTTTTGTTAAATAAAAGGTTAAACAATAAAACAAATTAAAATTACCAAAAACTAATAAATTGGCAAAATTACAATATTTTTGGACGCTAACCTGAGTGGTTTTACCACTACCAGTTTCACCAACTAGAATTAGAGTTTGATTTTCCTTGAGAGCCTGCAAGAACTCCTCTTTCTGGTGCCACACAGGGAGGGTCTTCCTCTTCTCCAGAATCTCGTAATATCTCTGCGAATAGGGCCTTCCATTCCATTTGTTTATTGTCGATACCACCGTGTCGGCCAAGGCGCCGTTGGACTTCTTTGCCGAGACCGCTGCCTCGTCAACCACGTCGAACAAGCTAACCTTCCTCTTCCTCTCCGTTCCCATCTACCTAACGTTATCCAAATGGTCACCCGAATTCAGATAATACTCTCCACCAATCGAGAGTAGTATGTTAGAATTTGGAGAATCGGAAGCTAATCGCAAGACTGGGATTGAGTTAAAGGGTTGGAGTCGAAACCCTAGAGAGCGAAAGAAAGAGGAAACAAGAAGCTAGGGTTGGTCTAATTATATATATGGAGCATGGTACTATTCTGGATTTAGCATTGTCGGCATTTAACGGCCTACTTACTATCTGGGCTTTGGCCATTGGCAAAATATAGGATCAGGCCCAAGTTCTAAAATGACAAAATGTATAGTTTTTCTTTCTATTTAATTTTCTTTATGGAACTTCTTTTCATTTTACAAGGTTGTGTTTGGTACACCAAATTAGATTAAGGTGAATTATATGTTTTGTTAAAATAATTTTTTTATGCTAATTGGATCACATAATACAGAGTGAGAAGTAGCATTCTTTTAAATGTAAATTTACTTGAAAAATTCCTTAATTTCTATTTACAGAAAAAGTGCATTAGTAAATAGCTATTGATGGATTTTTTGGTATAGTATTTTGCTCCCTCTATGATTGTCAAGATTTTTTTCTTTTTCTGAGTTCCTAAAATGAATAGTACTCTTTACTTTATCAATCATGCTATGTGAGAGGGTGTCATTCGAAGTGTCAACCTCGGATGTACACATAGTATTGTTTTTGCTTCATACTTAAATTTGAAAAAAACTACACGGGCAAACACATACATCCCTCATTCTCTTAAACGAGTGAATGTGAGATTTACTGTTTATTTTTGTTACATTGATTTTCACATTCATTTGGTTTGAAACTGGTTTGGTACTGTTGCATATGCCGACTTAGTTATTATACAAATATCTATATTTGCAAACCGACTGTTATGCTGCCACTTTTTACAATATATGCAAATACATTTAATGCAATTGCAATAACGCACTTCTTCTCTTATTATTATTTTGATTTCATTATTATTATTTTGATTTCATTTCAAATATCAAATAAATTATTCGCCTTATCAAGAAGTTTCGGAATTTGAATTTCAGATTGAAGAAAATTTTTGATTCGCAAGTCAGAAAACAAATGTGAGTTTTTGGTTTTTTTTATCTAATATATTTTTTTGGAGTCGGATTTTAAATTTGCAAAAAGCTAAATGATGTTTGATATTTTTGTTTAATGAAGAAGCATATTAACCATTTTCATTCTCAAGGACAAAGAAAAAAGAAATAATTTCAGATATCTCCGTGTCTTCATGGAGACACGGCCAGTCTCCGTGTTTACACGGACTTTCGTTGACTTGTATTGATTGAAAAAAATGGTATTGGTAGCATTGTTTAAAAAAAAAATTGAGTTTCCGTGTCTCCGTGTGTCTCCGTGAAGGCAGGGAGACACGGGTACCTCTGTGCGCGTCACGGAGACACTGGGTTTCCTTGTCTCCGTGAAAGCACGGAGACACCCGTGTCTCCTTCTCCCACGGTCGAACAGTTTGTGGAAGCTGTAAAAGAAACTGTTTTAGCAATTTAAATATGGGTAATCTGACAATTTCTCGTTGCAGTCAAGAATGTATTTATTTAATTTTTTGTGTAGCGAAGTTTAGACAACTAAGTGGGTTTATGTAGTCATCTTGTTTCAGGTTCCCCCACCAGGTAAATGTTCTTTATATTAGAAGACCATTGCTAATGGGGAGTGGAGTTGTTCTAGGACTTGCGCCAGCACCTGAATGCATCTTCTTCACTTATGTATCGCCTGTGGGAAAATATTTCAAGGTATAATAGTTGTATTTGCTACCTCTGCAGCCATGATTCCGTTTCTACTTAAATTTCTGGCAAGATAGGGCTCAAAAGTGTATATGAATAAAGTCCAATTAACTTTGCTTCAACTGCTTTTCCAAACTTTCCACCTATAGTCCACCCAATTATCGTGAATTAGCAAAGTAATAGAGTTTCGCAGGCAATACTATTAGATTTTGAGGATGTTTGATCACTGAATGGTAACTTATATAATTCATAAAGAAGCAAAAAGATGATCTTGCAATCATATTCCCAAATACACAGAATGAAAACTAAAGCAGCTAATAGTATATGACTAAAGAGGTATAGGACTCAAAGAAGACAGGAAGGGAGTCATAGGATTTATGTTACTGTTCACAAACATTTGATAATTTCTTCCAGCTGAGATTACTTAGTTATTTCTTGTTCTGGTGTTGCATTTGATCAAAGAATATGTTGTTTGGCATGTCACTCCAATCTTAATCAAAGTTTGTCTTCGTACCTGCTGCGTATAAAGTGGGTCTTTATAATGATTTAAATCAATTGGGTTGATATAGATTTTAGCCTCTTAAATGTAACTGATAATGTTTATTAAAGAACTATTTTAAAAGTCTTTTATTGTGGACATTAAGTCATTCTTGTTTTTTGAAATAATTATATCTTGCGACTATTCCCTCTTTGATCAATAGCATACCTCCTACACAATTTCTATACAAGTTTCTACTGCATTCTTCTTCATAAATGAATCAAACGAGGTAACCTCTGGACCTTGGAGACTAATGAAACTGCATTCATATTTGAGATTCTGGTGTTTGGATGATTAGTTTGCACCAATGAATGTCATATTTCTTTTTTAACTTATTTAAAAGATTTTAGACTGATAATTTGTCTTCAGATACATGCAACATGCTTGTTTTTAGTCATACCTTGTTTGTATGCGTGTCCTCTTTCGAACTTGACATGTTGATGCATTTTAAAATTTGCATCACATCTTACTTAACACCTCTTAATCATAATGTTGTTCATCTTAGATGAACAACAAGCACTGTGGGTGGTTTTTTTTGTGATGCTAGATTATAGTGTCACTTAATGGACCAAATTTTGGTGATAAAACTTGTGCCTTGGCTGATAGTTGTTGAGTAGCGATCTGGAATCAATCTGCATATTTGCTTAGGCTATGGTACGAGAGAGGTTGGATCGAATGGAAAATGGAGAGTGGAAAGCTCTTGGGGAATTAGCTTTCCCTTGTTGACTAGAGAGGAAGGCTTATGGAAAGTGGCTGGAAAGCATTTTTCTTTTTCTTCTATTTAAGTGAGATATGTCCATTTTTTTTTAACAACATACATTGGAAGAAAGCCAAAAAAGATTATTTCGCTCTTACCTTACCTCCTCCATATCGATCAAACGATGAAAAATAATCTTTTTTAACATTGGTTAGAAAATTCTCTCTCTCTTTCTGTTGAACCCATCTTTATCTCATACCAAACATCGCCTTAGTTGTTCATTTTGATTCTTTTATAACTCTTATCATATTTTGATCATGTTTAGAGGTTATCTACGATTAATTTATGATTGTTCTTTCGTTAATAGCTATGCCTAAATAAGCTTTTGTTATATCCTCTTCTTAAAGGACTGAATGCCTAAGTAAGATTTGAATGACATTGGATTGGTTCGGCAAGCATGTGGTTTTGGAAGAACTTTGAAATCATATACCATTGCTGCTTGTCATTGCTGCCTGTCCAGATATTATTGATGTCTCATTAGAAGCCGTGGGATTTCACTACAAATTACTTGTAAGAGAAGGAGAATCGAGGTAAGGTAGTATTATTTTCAAATCTATGTACCATGATTAATTTCACTAATATTCTGGGTAAGCCACTTTCTAATTTTAAATTCCACATTATATTTTTCAGAGCTCCTACGGGAGAATAAAAGGATGCTTGATAAATCCATCCTAAAAATCAAGAGGGAAAGACAGGGTTTACAAGCACAAGAAAAGAAGCTGATTGTGGAAATTAAAAAAAAAATGCAAAGCAAGGACATATGGTAAGTTCTCTACAGATAATGTCCTTTCAGCTTCTTCAACTGTATGAGACTCTCTTTCCTCCCATAGGTCCTAACTGCTTTATTGCCCCATGAAGATATTTTAGAATAATTTTTGATGAAATTGCTTTTAAAAGTAGATTCATTAATCATTTGGTGAATTTCATCTTGTACCATCCAGAAGAAACAAGTTGTCCAAATTGAAAGCTCAAATAGCAAAAGTGAAAGGGATGATGATGGACAATATTGAGAATGTACAATGGGAGGCGTCGAAGCCCAGCCATAGAAGCCGCTACAGGAGTCATGAAAGAGACCTTCCTACAAGCCTATTGGTCCGCTACCTTCAACATGATTTCAAGTCTGTTTTAATGTTTCTTAAATCAAAATTCAATTGCTATTGTTTCTTGTACTTGTTCAACTTCCTACAAGCTGTTTTCTTATTATTGAAATTAGTTTTAAAATATTGATATCTCCTTCCCAATTTTTTGACTTCACTGCCATGTCTTAGAGATATATCTTCCATATTATAAATATTCCCTTTTTCGCAAAAAGCATTACTCTTTTTTACATGAGTATACGAAGCTAATCTGTCCACAAGTTTTTTACATGCCATACTGGTTGGATGTATAAAGTTATTTCATTAGGCATATGCTTATTTTGATTGTGTATATCCATTCTCACGTTCATATTAGCGCGTGGTTTTAAATGCATCTTACTTTTGTGATTGAAATATCAAATATGTATCTTAGTTCATGAAAATTTAATTCCTTAAAAGAATCCCACATTGGCACAATGACATTTTTGGAATATGTTATTAAGAGCGAATTCAGCCATGAATTCATTTACGAAGTGTATGTCTAAATTCTAACGATAAGTAATTGCCTAAAATTTAGATGAAAATTTACTGAACTTTCAGAATAATTTCATAAATATTCAACACGCTAACATTGCTTTCTAAATAGAGCATCTGCATCAAGTTGAAGGAAAATACCCATGGCAATTGGATGTCCAACAAGCATTTATGGATAATGAAGGAGTTGAGAATTTTGAATCTGACGCAGGTGACCTGAAAAATATTGCCAAATACTATGTGAAAACTGATAACCTACTCTTTGCTTGGGTTTTGCCCTATTGCCCTTGCTTTTTTTATATGTACAAGAGAATTCTCGACCACTTTAACATTTTATCACCATTATAGCACAATTGTAATCAGGTGGATGAGACACCATATCTTGTGTTCCTGATAGCTCTTCAATAGAGGTTAGTGCTTGCATATACCAGATAAATTCTTTGGACGTAGAGTATGTTGTCATAGTCGTAGATTTATGTTCTTCTTCTTGAAGGAAAAAAATTAGAAAAATTTGAACATTATGAGTCCAGGCAGTAAAATCACCTTTATCATAGTTCAGAACCCAAACCTTAACAAAGAAAAAGGCTGATCTATATGATAAAGGTCAAGATCTGTAGACCTGGACTTCGGGTTAGTTCTGTCCAAAATCAGATACCAAAAACTTATTTGAACGAGTAAGAAAGAAAAGTTAATACAATATTTTTGCCGTTGGCTCATTCAAACAACTTCTCATTGCAGTGTCTATGGTTGATTACTTCATCTTGAAAAGGATACACATGCTGCCCAAAGCAGTGGACTACTTTACCTGTGTCCTTTCAGATGGAATGAGACATACCGTTTAAAACAATATTAACCAAAAGAGATGTCAATTAAGAAAAGCGAATAGAAACTCCTCACCCAGCCTCCACACTCCCAATTAAGTTCTCCAATAAGGTAAGTACTTACAACCTCAAGCCCTCATGGAAACTCCTCACCCAGCCTCCACAAGCTCAAGTATCAAACTCGATCCACTGTCAATTTTTCTTAACGTTTTGGTTCCAACTTCCCTCTTTCTTCGTGATGGACAAGGCAAGAGTTCATACAATAAAGAAAGAGCTAAAAGTTAAGGTCAGTTCATGCAGATCTCATTCATTGGATGTTTTACTCAAAATTAAGAAAAGCGAATAGAAACTCCTTACCCAGCCTCCACACTCCCAATTAAGTTCTCCAATAAGGTAAGTACTTACAACCTCAAGCCCTCATAGAAACTCCTCACCTAGCCTCCACAAGCTCAAGTATCAAACTCGATCCACTGTCAATTTTTCTTAACGTTTTGGTTCCAACTTCCCTCTTTCTTCGTGATGGACAAGGCAAGAGTGCATGCAATAAAGAAAGAGCTAAAAGTTAAGGTCAGTTCATGCAGATTTCATTCATTGGATGTTTTACTCAAATATTTATCTACTTAAATTTTAAAATTGAGTGATGCAATAAGAACGTCAAATTGAGTTATTTTTTGACATGTTTATTTCATTTTGCAGTATGTAGTATGTAAATTCAAACACAAGAAAGTGTGAAGATAACTTCCGAATCATCAGAAGTTGAGAAATGAAAAATATATAGGCAAGGAGGTTTATTGTATAAATATATGGGTTAAATCCACCAATGCCACCCAACTTTATATGTCACATTGGCAACCTAATCTGATTTTACTTTACCATGACCACCCAACTTCATACTTAATATCACACTGACCACCCAATTTAATTATGTTAAATAAATTTATCGAGTGACTTGATTGAAACTAAATATGAAGTTAGGTAATCATAGTATAATAAAATCAAATTGGGTGACCAATGTGATACTAAATATGAAGTTGGGTAGCCAAATTTGATTTACTAAGTATAAAATTGGATGACTATAGTGAAACAAAATCAAATTGGGTGGTCATTGATGAATTTAACCAATAAATATATTGTAATGAAATAATGTTGGAAAACTTTTAAGAGCACTTGTATTTTCTAAATAGCTTCTCTGATTTTTATAGTGCCTGGGTCAGTTGATTTTATCCCCATTTTTGAACTATTTTTAAACTATAACCAGACTAGTTCCCAAGCTGACCAATTTTTCCAATCAAGCTCACTAGATCAGGTTGGTTTTTAAAACATTGGTAAATGTACAATGAATAGTCGAAAGTAATGAAAATGATCTAGATCTATTCTACAAGCTTTGATTTAAAATAATAAATAAAAAGTAAAAAGTTCTTGTGTGCATGCCTAAGGCCAAGAAGAATGCATTCATTGAAGGGCAACAACAACATAAACTGGGAATCAGCCCAAAAATAACACGGTGGGGACTACGATATATTAGCAAGAAACAAACAATTGGGACAGCATTGTGGTTGTTAAGTCTTTAAGCTTCTAAAGGCAAGGCATTTACAAACAACGTGTTTTTTTTTATAGATTAGTGATTTGTATACTCTCGAATTTTATTTATTTCATTCTGGCGAAATCAAATTTTTATTTTTTGCTATCTCGTTAATAAATTCATCTCCTCCAAGAAAAATCAAGTGTAGTTTTGAAGAGTGTTTCCACACTTTTTCGACAGTGAGCTTGCGCTCGTTAATTTTTCTGTCGAANCTCGTTAATAAATTCATCTCCTCCAAGAAAAATCAAGTGTAGTTTTGAAGAGTGTTTCCACACTTTTTCGACAGTGAGCTTGCGCTCGTTAATTTTTCTGTCGAAATTTTTTTTTTTGCAATGGCGATAGTGTATACTCTTAGTGTAATTGTAATTTTATGCTATTTTTATCTCTTTGAAGCTTATAAATTAGCGACTAAAATGATTCAACTTGAATATTCCGAATGGTAAATAATTTTGGATTGTCCTTTTCATTATAAAAATGGAATATCGACGACATGACAATTACACGAAATAATAGGATTACATATTTCAATTTTTATAACAAAGCAGGGAGGAGAAATGGAGAGATGTGTGAAGAATATTAGGTTGCATTTAATCATGATAATGATAAATCTTGTCCAATTGAAAAATCGGTGCGAAACAATTATCTCTCAGGTTGTATGAAAATCTAATTTTGGGTTTTTATGTCTCCAACGCCACAACTTTC
>CAIGRP010119627.1:0-13798 GCA_903798385.1 Fraxinus cuspidata
GAGTTCGAGCTTTGAGTTTCGGCTCGTGGCTCGGTTCGGCTCGACTCGGCTCGTTGACATGGCTAACAAGACCTAACCTCCTTAGGTATTAAATTCGGACTTATATCGATTTTTGTGATGAGCTTGTGGAGGATTTGATAGTTTGATTGAACAAACATTGTAACAACTTTTTAAATTGGCATTTCAATCATAATGTCACCCTCGACTTTTTTGTTCTTTTAAAGAACTTTACAATATTTGTCTTGATTTTCAGCATCTTGTCCTTTGATAACCAATTTAATGTAGATAATTAAGAAAATTGAGATAACCCAGAAAGATCAATGTGATGATTGAACATATGAATCAAAATGATCACATACGTAAATTATGTATGAATAAATAAAACTCAATCCAAAATAATCAAATAATTTTTAGACCATTATTTTAGGACCTGTTTGTTTGACATTATTCTAACCAAAAAATGAGAAAATGGATCGTTTTTTTTTTCAAATGTGTGGATCCCAACTGAGAGAACTTGGGGTAAAAAATGGTGGTTGACCTCCCCCCTCACCCCACCCCAACACACCCCTCAACTGTCACAATTTTCCTAAGAATGCCAAACAAATAAGGGCTTAAAGACGAGTTTGTATTGCCCATATGCTGTGGGCAAGTGAGGACTAGAGGGAGAGAGGTGGGCAATCCATCCTATAATGGGCTCATCACTCCCTCTCAAATTCGCTGTCCTTTTCTCCATCTCTCTCGCCGGCGCCGCCTCCTTCGCCACCACTACCTCCGCCACTTCTCTCCCCTTCTTCAAACCAAAGCCCAAGCCCAAAGCCACAGTCTCGGATTTGCTCTCCCTTCTGGGTTCACACCAACAGGCCCGTTCGGTCAACTCTCAAGTGGCCCGAGAACTGCGATCCTGCTTCAAGTTCCTTGTGCCCTTTAGTCCCACTCAACGGCTCAACCCCGAGTCTTCTTCGGCTCGGCGATTTCTGAACGATCGGAACAAGAGAGACGACAATGAGATGATTTGGTGGCCGCCGGCTTCAGTAATGGAGCTCGCTCATCTCGCCGTTGACTCTTGTGGTGACCCTGGGGCTATTCATATTGCTCTCGATCCAACCATTATCCCAGTAAAGTTTCCGCCTTTTTTTTTTCCTCCCACCGTTTCGGGCTCTTCTGGTTCGCATATTTGTTACTAAAAGATTATTTAGCATACTAGAAATTAAAACTATTACAAGAAACCAAGTGCCTAATTTTGCAAGATTTCTGCCCATATGGTACCTTTACACCCTTCTCTATTTTGGTACAGTTTCATATACAAATTTACTTATTTTCAGCAGTACCAGTATTTTCGCTGTCATGGTTCCCATTGGGTGTATGGGCACCTAAATCCCACGACGGAAGTTTAAGCTTATTTCGTGTGGTTTATATTGGGTTGGGCTGTCCAACCTCAATAGTTAGCTTTTGGGTCTGATTCTCCCAATTGAGATACGTGACAATGGTATTAGGCATCATGTCTTCTGGTCTCGGTTACCACTTAGGGTATACGGGCCCCTGCTCGACGCCGAGTCGGAAGCATGGTCGTTTGTCATGGTTGGGTGTATGGGCACCTAAATTCCATATCGGAAGTTTAAGCTTTCTTTGTGTGGTTTATATTGGCTTGGACTCTCCAACCTTAATAACTAGCTTTTGGGGTCTAGTTCTCCCAATTAAGATCATGACATTCGCTTGGGAATAGGGGTGGGTATTTTAACTTGAACCGAACCTCCTGAGCCGGAACTGCTGATTCCAATTCGGATCCAAACATTACATAGAACCTAGTGGTTCCATATACAAAATACCCTAAGTTTAAACTGGACAGAAACCCAATAACATAATCTAACATTTGAGCAAGCGTCATTAACATTCCAATAACATATTTTTGAGTGTATAGTACTTGGTGTGGTATCAAGTATGCGTATGTGACATTAGTGTTATCAATCATGATGGAGCCATATAAATTTACATAAGGAGAAAGCATTAAGGTGCAATCCGATATGAATAATGCAGGTTCCTGATGTGGAAGGAATGAAGGAAGATCGATGTGAGCTTACTAGAACCCCATATGGGAGACACTTCATAAATGAGGTATGCCGTATAGATATGATAGATGTCACTATATTGTAATTTTCATAAGATTTGCATCTTTATTTATTAAATTATTTATTTTTCTGATTTTCTTAATAATGTATCATGTAATTCTCATTTTTGTAGGAGTTGAATTCGTACCTAAAGTTTTTATTTGAAATTATAGTTCAGCGGGGTCCCAGTGTAGGGCTGAACGTTTCATTGAATCGCTACGACTTTTTTCACGGTCACCTTTTCCTTGCCATGGATTCTGGAAGACTTGGTATTTTGTAAGTTGAGTGCCTTACAACATCTAATTTTATGAATCTTCCATCTACTCTTTTGAGCTTGAGGTGATAAGAGTTTGGAAACATAAACACCAGCATAAACATAGTCAGAATTATATTGAAAGTTCATAATCCATGATTTGTCACAAGTAAAACCAGCAAATAGATGGCTGAACTTGGTAACAACTCATTTCTAGTTTGATTCAGAATTTCATTAAAATTGTTATGCTTGACATGTTTGATTGTGCAGTAGTGGAAAATAAACCTCCCAAACTTCCAATAACTTCTTCCCCCCAACCAAAACAGAAAAAATAGAAGAAAATATGAGTAGATGACCAAGTAGAGATGAAAAAAAATCGTGCCTTGGCCATGTTGTATAAAATGAACTAACTTAGATCAGGTTCTATCCTGTATGATTTGTATCCCAACAACTATAGCTTGGCTTATTAAATATGAGAAAGTAAACATAAACTAGAGAAATAAAGAAAACATCCAAAATATCAAGGTTCAATATAAGAACAATGTTTATTTCCTAAATGTTATTTGATACATCCAGCATCCTGTTTCAATTATATCGCTAAATTTCAAGACTCGGTAAAATCACTTATTTCTTTTATTCTGAACTTTCAGTTAGAAAGTTGACATGGTACAAAAGTTTAAGTTTCTTTTACGCTTCAATGCATGAGGAGTTTTGTGTTTGGGAGCGACTAATTGTTTATATATTCAAATCTAAGAATAAATTTTTTTATTTTTATGTTTCTTTATTGTATGCTTAGTCATGCAATCGTAAAAGAGAAAAATTTATATTAAAGAAATGCTTTAAAATTTTTAATTTGGATATGCATTTTCCCCCTTTAATCTGGAATTAAGTTTGTAGAATATTTATAATCTTCTTCTGATAAGTTTCATTTATCAACACGTCTGCATCAAGATGTCTCATTTTTTTTAGTCATTTTCCTATTATATTTCCCTTCAGATTTGGTGGGTACTAGGTTACAATGGTCGCTGCAACGATTAAAAATTGCTTGCTTTAAGTGTGGAAGTCTGAGACCTCATGCAAAATTGGAAATGCCTATTGTAGAGTAACATAAAAGTTGATTTGACTTGGAACAAAAATGTCTCTTGCAGTGTATGGAATATATATTATTATTTCAATTGAGAACAGTAGTCAGAGAATGTGTAGCATTCAAAGAAATTGTTCTGTTATTACTTTAGCAGTTGTGGGTTAAATAGATGATTTCCTGAAAGCACTACTGCTTTTTTTAGTTTTTTTTTTAAACAAAACACCAACGCAACCTTAGCTACTGCTTTACTTCAAAAATTGTATGTTTTTCACTATAACTTGTTCACGATCACAATTTTGAATTGCAGGTTTCATGCTAAAGAGTACCCCGCATATGATAAAGAAGTTTTTCCATACAATATGGGCTACTGCCAAGTGGGTAAGTTTGGCTTAGCAACATCTTGAACAAATATTTCATAAAATTACATATTTTACATGCATGGAAGGTTTATCTTCCATCTATGAGCCAATAATTAGTATGTCTCTAATTTTCCTGCTAGACAATCATCACCAAAAAAAAAAAAAAAAAATCCAGGATTAATTTGATTTTGGGCTCATGTCTTTCAAATCTTCTTGTGATTTCTTGTTGGCTGCATTCTTAAGTCTGTGAATGGAAGAAATAGAATGATTTGCAATGTTTATATGATTTCTGTGTTGCTATTGATAGTGCCTTTAATGATGGTTCACAGGGTCTAATGTTCCTTACGATGATGGAATGAATTTAAGAAATATTTTATGGCTTGCTCCATTGCCAAGTAATTCTACAAAATCATGGTTGGCACCAGGTACTTCTCCCTTGTTCATTAGTGGGTAAGTTCTGTACTAAGACAAGTCAATTTATATTGGACAGCGAAAATTTTCCCTAGATTTAAATAAACTATAATTTTTTATTCAACAGCCAAAAAAAAAAAAACTCCAATTGCAGGGATGTTTCCTTGAGCAAGCATTCACAATTGTTCGTAATTGCTTTTTACAACAAACCTGTAATGAGTATTGTTTGAAATTTGCTGTCTTAGCTATCATATAGGGGCCGAACTTGGTTAACTGGTGGACAAGATCTGTCTATAGCTTCATGGTGGTTGTTCCAAATGTATTTACGATATGCACAATAAGTGTGGAGGCTCCAAGGCCTTTTTGAGGCTTAGGCACAAAGCAAGGTGCCAGTTTCGTCAAAGTATAGCTAATATCATATTCTAAATGAGAAGTTCTATGTAATGCTTAATTTATTCATTTAGGTGGTTTCAACAAATATCTATTCAAAGCAATTCTAGTCTGATTAATCCATTGAAAGAAATCGAACATTTATATTGGATTTAGTGTGAAAAAACAATGTTCATCTCCTTAAATTCATAAGCCCGAATATGATGATCCCAGAAAAGCTACATTTACATTATAAACCTTGAAACCTCAATCCCTAAAGTACTGTTTTCATTCATTCACATCTAACAGCACCTAACATCAACTGATTTTCCTACTCAGGAAAAAGCTCATATCGAAACTCTTTTTTGAGTGTTGAGCAGATCATCTCTCTTTTTCAGTACATCATATTCAATAGGAGAATATTTCTGGTGTCTTTTATCATTTCTCAGAGAATTCAAACATGCCGACTGAGGTATAGGAGTTTGGCAACTATCAGTACTAGTTTAATAATTAGAATAAAGTAATATAAGAGAGAGGATATCAAGCCTGACCTGGGAACTACAGGCAGGAAATCAATCCAAAACAAAAAGAGGAGGGAGGAAAAACAAGCATCTTACTCTCTCTTTTTAAAGTAAATTGCTTGTGGATCAATATAACCGTATTTACACAACATTCTTTTTCCTAATATTCTTTTTGGCAGGAGTTTTAGTAGTCTTGGATGCACATCCCAAAGGAATCATATACCAAGATCTCATTCCTGAATATGTCCATGTTGCAAGGACACTCTATGAAGGTTTTAGCTTTTAAACTTGCTAGTCTTGGAAGCCATACATATCTGCATCACTATTCTTAGAATGAAACATAATCGAATTTTCTTGCTCTGTCAGATGATTTTGGGGAAGTTGCAGTTGATGTTAACTACCTCAACATAGGTGTCAAAGAGCCCAACTTCGAGATCTTCATTTGCTGACAACTCAGAGGTGGGCAGTGCTTTTCTCCAAGCTAGATGTCGTATTTGATTCAATAAAATCGATACCATTTTTTCTATCTAATGCTGATTCTGCATGTTATGGTAGTTTCTCGTTTCAAAATTGTCAATATTACTTATTAATTTTTTCTATTGCAGCATCAGGGGAATGCTATGTTAAGTATGGTATGAAATGCTTCAGGATTTTCCTGCATAGCCCTATCTTAATTTGTTTGGTGATTCTGGGCATCTATTTTATTGGTTGTTTCTTGGATTGAATACCATACATTTTTACTGAACAAGCCACAATGTCTTTGCAAGATTTACTAGCGTGCTTATTATGCTCAATTTGTAGTCCTTGCACTGAGGTTACTCAAGGGGAGAGATTTTAATTTTTTGATGAGTAGTCAATGGGAAAATTAAGCAATGAGAAAAAGGGTGAGATGAATAACTTTGTTGTTTATTTTCAGCTTTCTACACAAATCTGTATATTGCCTTGACATAAAAAATAAAAAATTCTATTCATGTATAAAAACAGCCTTTCTTTATGTTGGATAAGGTTATAGAAGATTTTAATAAAAGTTAATGGGTTGTATCGTTGAAAACTTGTGAGTGCCATGGTTAAAATTGATTATTAATTTAGATTTAGATTTTAATTAACTTTTTTTGTTGAACCAAATTGGAGTATAATTCTTCTACTCGGAGTTCAATTTAATGATATTATGTATGGATACAACTGGAATTTTGTGTGAATAAGCATGTTTTGCAAGGTTAATTCTCCTGATTGATTGATAGTGAAGTAATTTGTTTGATAACAAGTTAACATATTCGTTTTGATGCATATATTTATCGACATATGGCTTTATAACCATGGTGTCGTATAAAAATATTAAGAAAATTGACTAATGTGACAAGCAATTAAATTTTAATATTTATGGGTAAATTTCATATACGTTAGAATCTAATCAAGTAATTGTATTTCAATTTTGTTGGGAAATATCATTTAATTTGATTTTTTTTCTGTTACTTGGGACAGTTTGAAATCTTTAGCATAGAAGTAAAAAAATGATGCCAATCATTTATGTCGAAAAAGAAGTATTTATTTCACATCAGCTATTCATGATTACGTATGATAATCATCATTCATTAGTTATCGCGTCAAGTTATCGAATTCAAATTGAAGTACGATTACTTGGTTTAACAAATTTAAAGTATACTTGATTCAATGAAAAAGAATGAAATTTTAAGTATAATGAATGATTTTTTTTTTTTGGCAACATTTAGCTTTTATTTATTACTTATTTTTTAAAATTTATTTTTCTCAATTTTTTTTAATTAAATATTTTAATAGAATTAATAATTTTTATTAATTTTTAATCCCATATTTTATTAATTTTTTAAATTAAATTTTAATGAAAAGTATAATTTTTCACTGAACGTTGTACTAACTAAATTAGGGAAAATTAGGCCCGGTAACTCCAATATTTGGACAAATCAGATTTATACCTTAAACTAAATTAAAAATTAACTAAAACAAATTATAACCGTAATTAATACGCTATCATCTCCCTAAACCTCAACCTAAGGCCCAATAGCGTCTCTTTCAATCACTCTTCGTCTCTCTAGCACTCTCTGTTTTGGCCGTCGATTTCATCTTCATCTCCGTCCGTTTTCGCTGATTTCATCTCTGTGCCTGTCCTTTTCCGTATTCTCTTTCTCTATTCGTGGATATCTCTTTAAAATTCCTGAGCATTCCTCCACAAACAAAATCAAATGTAAATGCTACAATTCCAACAGATTTTTTCATGCTGAAAACCCAATTTCTTTCATGTCCGAATCCTTTTCCTTATGATATCAGACATATATTGACTCAACCGTTGTCGTGGATCCTGAATTGAAGAATTCTTGAAGGACCATTTTGTTTGGTAGATTTGAATAGCGAAAAAGAATTCATATTCATGAACTTATTGGGAAAAAGATTTAGTGTATCCATGGTGTTTGTAGAATGTCCTCGAAGAAGAATACTGTGTATATGTTAGCGTTATTTGCTTTGTCTTTTGTATTCTCCTGATGCAATTGCAGCCTATGAGAATTCGTGATCACGAATTTATTAGGAAAAATACTAAGTATATCGATGGTGTTTGTAGAATGTCCAGAAAGAGGAATATTGTGTATATGTTGGTTTTCTTCGCTTTGTCTTCTGTATTCTCCTGATGCAATTGCTATGGCAGCCAAAGAAAATCTAGTTAATTCTTGTTTCCTTCATCGTGGTTGCTCCGTAACGTTTAACCTTTAGATTCTGAATCTTGTATCGCCTTTAAAGATTTTTCCTGCACCTAATGTAGTAAGGGCATCAGAATGAGCTGGGTTGACAGTTAATGTTGTCGGATAACTGTCTAAAGGACAATGAAGGTTAAACATCATTGCATTATGCTGTTCTTTGTGAAACAGTTGTCATAGTTGAGTTACTTGTGAAGCACAATGCTTTTGTCAAATTACAATGTGTTCTCGTGTCACTTTTTTATGCTTCCGTCACGTTTTTAAGTTTAGTGTCACTTTTTTTAAATTGGCATGAGAGGGTTCTAAATGAAAGAGGTCTTTAAATAAGTATCTCACTGGAAAAAAAATAACCTCAAAAATCTTTGTCTCTCACACAAATCAGTAAACTGCGACATTTTTTAAAGTTTGTCACTTTTTTTTTTTTAGTTTATGTCACTTTTTTATATTTATTTTCAATAGTAAATTTGTTGAGGTTCATGAAGAAAGTGGGATGTTTTGGAAGTGCCACGGAGATGTTTAACTTGGACTTTAAAAAAGTGATAAGGTATTCTATCATGTCTCAACCGGACAAATAATAACTCAATTGTGTTACACCAACATGAAAATTGCCAATTTGTCACTCTTTTGAATTTATGTAACTTTTAATTAAATTTTTATCACTTTTTTAATGTTTGTTACTTTTTTTGTCAATTCTTTGAAAGTTCTATCACTTTTTTGAGTGACGAACATCTTTTTTTCTTTAAATAAAAGTGATATTGTATGTCATTTTTAATAAAAAAGTGACAATTAACTTTAAAAAGTGACCGTGTGTCACTTTTTTTACAATTAATTTTATACTGTATTTTTTACTTTTAAAATGTGTTTCATGTGATTTTTTAAAAGATCCAAATTAAGGGTATTTTTGTAAGGTACTAAATTATTCCGAATCCTGAGCCCGACGAGTCTAGAACCGGATCTGCAACGGCCCGAATGGTTCTTCTGACACGTATACTAGAAATTGTGGGGCCTCTACTGCTTTTTATCTGACACGTGTATTATTACCCCACAAAGATATTTGTGGAAGAATTATGAGACAAGAGGCGCAACCTAGCAACAACCAATAAACTTCTTTTGCCGTTCTCTCTACACTCGCGCAGCGTTACTCTCTCTGCACAAACGGAGGATCTGTATAAGCATCTACATATTCACATCCATATCAATATGTTTTGCGATTTATGTATCAGTTATAATTGTGAAAATCATATTTTGTGAGCATTTGGATTTGAATGATTTTAATTCAACAGATCATACTGTGTGTTTGTGGATTTGTGAGTGTTAAAAATGTCGGTGGACCGCTGGATAGAATGCAAAGGAGATCTGTGGAAGGATAGGGCTCGATTGATGCAGCTGCGGCTACGGGACCGGTTCAGAGTGGCGGTGGACCAACACCACCGGAAGAATTTTCAGAACCTAAGGCTCTCCACCACTGACTACTTCTCATCCACAGTGAGGCGCTGGTTAGACCGGTTCCGGGATTTCCGTCATCATTCGCTGCCTTCTTCTTCCACTTTTTACCGTAGAAGTGGTGAGCACATCCCCTAATTACTTCATATTCATACATATGTCGATATTAATGTATTACAAAGTTGTAAATTGTAATTAGTGACGTTGTTATGTTTATGATATACTTCTTTATTGCACGTGTGGAAAAGATAATCTCTCTCTCATGTAAAACGATACAATCATATTAACGGATTGATAATTCATGCACGTATTAAATGATGATAGAACTATCGTAGTTTTATGAAAATGAATATGTTATAGATATAAAAAGAAGATTGATTGACTGAAAGTCAACATATATTTTATAAGGAAGGATTCCGGGTATAGGAACATGCAATTGCTGTTGTGGTTTCCCACTTCCTTGTAAGTTAATAAACCATAGTTCTGACTCCCTTGATTAAATGTACATTGGTCTACTCTCTTGAGACACATACCCCCCCGCGTTTCTTTTGTCACATAAAAAGTTGTTATAAAACTTATTACTGATTATATAGATAAAGATTGATCACAAGTGAACAAAGAAGAAAGTGGAAATGGAACTTTTGGTGTTGCTGCTTGCTTGGTTAATGGTTAGGAAGGCCATGGTTGAATTTTCTGGTAATAACAAAACGAAGTTATAATTTTTTGATTCAAAATTTGGTCCATTCAAAGCTCCGGTTGTGACCACAAAGATAATTTTTGAGGCAAAGTAAGTGTGTCAACTAATCACAAAGATAAAAGTACCTGATGTTGAAATTTGATGCATTGAAACTGGTTTATGGCATTGCATTAGAATGTGCTGCTTTTTTTACTGCAGTCCAGTGTGCACAGATAAACAAACTCAGCTTATTCGAGTTTACATGACTTTTGGAAGTGGCATCACTTCCAATTTTGAAGGCTTCTTTTGATCTTTTCAATGCTTTATCCTATTGTATTGCTTTCAATTGGGCATTTTAGACCTATAGATGTTACTCTTGTTGTCCTACAATCAGTAAGAGTAACTCTTCGTGCTTCGTGATTATAAACTTTCTTGATCTCTGACTTGAACAGTTTCACCTCAGCTAGCTCGCCAAAAGTTTATTCCAGTTTTGAAAAGGTTTTCTTTGGCTGCAATCTAAACCATTCGGTGTGCCTTCTTCCACAGGATGTAGGAGCACCCATGTTAAAGATGACATTATGCGTTTTTAAAACATTAATAATGAACATTATGCCTTCTTAAACAATTTATATGTCTAACTATAACATACTGTTTTAGCACACTGATTTAAATTCAGTTTCTGTCTAGTCGTGAAAATTGTGGTTGACAGTCCTGTCATCTATTTGTCTGGTCTCCCATAATGCCTGTAATAGGCATTCTTGATTTATTTTTTTGTTTTCTGGAAATTATCTAAAATAGGTTCCTTCCGAGAAATGTTCTGTGCTACAGTGGTAGGAAGTACTTAAATCAATTTTGTAATGCAGTCAGCAAGGACATTGATGCAGATGCTGATTCAGTCTTGACTCATATGCTCCAAGCTGTGGCTGTTCCTGTTATTGGAAATGTTTGCTACATTTTTATGCATGGCCTTAACCAGGTTCAGGTAATCCAAATACCTTCTTTGGCAATCTCTAACTCTTCTTCTCTGGAGATATTTCCAGAAATATGGTGAATTCACTTTGCTAGTGTTCTAGATATATGGTGCAGAAAACTTACACCAGGCACTTCTTCACAGACCAGAAAACAAGCCACTTATTACGGTAGGCAACATCTCTTGGACACACTGGTTGTGGATTACATATTTCTTCTTTTTTTTTTCACTGCGTTGCTCACATAAACTTGTCGTTCTCATAGGTGAATCATATTTAGTGCTGAACATTTCAATTCACTGCAGGTGAGCAATCATGTTGCTGCCATGGATGATCCTCTAATTATTGCTTCACTACTTCCTCCTAGCATGCTACTAAATGCTCATAGCTTGAGGTGGACGCTTTGTGCATCTGATCGGTGTTTCCGAAATCCAGTTACATCTGCATTCTTCAAGTATGTCAAAGTTCTGTCGGTTTCTCGTGGTGATGGGATTTACCAGAAGGTACTAATATTCACTTCTCTGTCTGCTCCATCATCCAGCATTAAGTGATAAAATTTCGACTTGATTCAGTTTTCTTTGTTCTATAAGATCATTTTACGTGCAATTCTTACAACGATCAACCAGTTCCAAACTAAAAGTGAGCAGATATTTCTGTACATGCTTCGTGAATTTATCTTTTTTTTTTCCATAAATGTGGTTTGCTTGTATATTTAGAGTGCGTTTGAGCCCCATTTTTCTATAAAATGAGTTTTGTAATAGTGAATTTTTTGAGAATATGTAGTTAAAAAGTATGAAAACATTTTAGGTTCAAATGCAAAATTATTTTACTGGAAGAATGTGCACTTGAAAATGTTTTTGGAGAAAAATTAGTTTTTAGATGATGGAGGGGTTTGTATTCATTGGTGATTTCTTGCTTACTGTGGATGTAATATTTTACAGATATTATAATCAATTAATGGTCTTGTTAAGATAGTGACTGACTCAGTCTAATTAAATGCTCATGCAGCTTTGTTGATGGAATGTGCACTATCTTCATTTCTACTCTTTTTGAGAGTTAGTTCATTTCATTTATGCCTTGGGCACCATCAATCTTAAATTAGAGTTCTCTGAAAGAGTATTAACAAGTTAATTTCTGGGGACCCTAAGTCATACATTTTTCATCTATTTACCAATAAAGTAACTTCCATTGGTAGACACGATCAAGTGTCAAGCTTTGGTTCATGCTTTAGTAGAATACCTCGGAAACTTAGCTGCAACTCTTGCGAAGATTTTTGTGTGCTTAAATCAAACTTTATGAACTAATGGATTGTGTTTACTGGATGCGCATTGATTATTAACTGTTTTCAATTTTACTCTTTTTGGGAGTTAGGTCATTTCATTTATTCCTTAGTCCTTGCACCCCATCAATCTTTAATTGGAACTTTCTGGAGGAGAACTAACAAGTTAATTCTGGAGATGCTACCATACTTTATTCTGTAAACCTCTACAGAAACTGTCGTCTGTGGACGCAGCTTTGGTTCATGCTTTAATGGAATCTCGGGAATTACCACTAAGGTTTTCGTCTGCTTAGATTGAAACTTTATGAACTAATGGTTTGTTTACTGTGAGTCCATGTAGATTGTTCACCGTTCTTGTTTTCATCTTTGTTTAATTTTTCGTGTTGTTTTAAAAGCACCAGAGGCTTAAGAGTTACACTTTAAGGTGTGACTCATGTGAAGACTTCAATAATTGCCTCGAAGCTATGGTTTGAGTGCAATTTCTCTAGCTTCATGCCTCAAACTGAGGCATAAGCCTTGAGACAGTTGAGGTGTGTGCTCTTGTCTTGCCTTTACCATGCTTTTTATTCTGGCCACAACTATTTGGGCTGGTATTTTATTAGCATAGAGCATTTTAAGGAATTTCCAGTCTATTTTAAACAGAACTCAACTCCAAAAACTCAAATCAAATAAAATAGAACTGGAGAACAGGGGAGAGAGCAAGTGAAGCATGTGTGTCGTAGCCACCTACATGAAGTGCGATAAACCCCTCCTTGTTGAAGTTTCCAGTGACAAGGAACATATGGCACATAATTCCTCCCTTTTCCCTTTTCTTGTTCTTGTTCTTGTTCTTATCTCTGCTATTTTGTTTCCTTTTCTCCAGATTTCTTTTCTTTTAAAGTTGAAGCAAGCAAATTGTTGAATAGGTGGTTAGTTCATTTGTTTGAATAGACTTTTAGTTCTAGCTGTGGATTAATGGTCCTGCCATGCAGTCACATTTCTGTTGCTAATTCAGTATTTGATACTTTTGTCGATCCATTTTACATTAGACTTCAAAATTTTGTTCAAATGTTTTATTAAGAACTTTTTAAAATAGTTTATGTTTATCATGAATTTAATTTGTATTTTGTATGTTTTTGAATTATTTTGTTGCTTTATGTTGAGCTTAAGCCTTGCCCAAAGGAGGCAAAATGCCCTGATATCGGATTTATCCATTTCAATACTGATATTGAGAACTACACTTTTGCTTCTTAAATTATGGTGATTATCTGCCATTATATTGGCCTTTTGAAAACACGTGCTGCTAATTTTTTTCTTCTGTGCTACAGGGGATGGACTTGGCCATTTCCAAATTGAACCGTGGTGGCTGGGTTCACATATTTCCAGAAGGCAGTCGGTCTCGAGATGGTGGAAAAACCATCGGATCTGCCAAGAGAGGTACTGGGAGGTAAGATATCATAAATCATTTACAAGGCGATGCCTACTCATTGGACTACTCGTCTTTTCTGTCCTTTGAATTGCATCAGCTTGTTGCTGACCCCGTATTTCTAACCCACACGCATATATATACATATATATATATATATATATATATATATATATATGTATATATATATTTCACACAC